>CABHPP010121485.1:0-40536 GCA_902168425.1 Peromyscus attwateri
GTTGCAGAGGCTGACCTCAGTACTTCCTGTGCCATAGAGCAAAAATACCCCATTTTCACTGACTGTAGAAAATTGTTCATTCATACAAACTCAGGAACATTCATAACACACAAATACTATCAACTGTTTTCAATGAAATATTATTCTAGTACAGAATATAAGTTTATAAATACACATATTCCATCAGGTATTTCAAAAGTCGATGCAAGATTGCACACAAATCCCTAGTAGGAAGACAACTCTTGAAATACTGTTATCATAAATGTTGTTAAGTAATATGGAGCTTGTTTGTCTGGCTTTCATTGTAATTTTACCCATTTCACAATTTGCCTCTAATGTTGTGTGTTTTTAAACCTGTTGCTTTTCATGTTGTCTGCATTTTATAACCTTTCCAATTATGTACAAACAATCAACTTCTACAGTTGTTCCTGTAAATTTTTATAAGCTAATTTAATGTTTAAACATATTGGATAACATATCACCCTACAAGTACCAATAGTACTCAGCACTGACATGAATTACTCGCTAGAGGAACAGAGCTACAATGGTGACTCTAGGATCAACTCCATACTTCATGGAGCTCATTGAATAGTCAGCATTATCTGCTCTATTTTCCTTCCAATATTGTACACAACCAACATTTGTTTCTGATTGCATCGAAGGTAAAAGTCCATACCTACTCTCTTTTTAGTAATTTGACTAAAGTATATTCTGAACTAAGGAATTCTTGTAGATAATTCTGGACATTGTTTTCTCTTGTGTAAATAAGGTCTTGGGATAGAGAGAACACAAATTGAAAGCAGTTCCTTTGTGTTTTGATCTACTCAGGAAAGTTCATGCTCATCTAAGATAGTTATCTCCGTAAGGATGAAACTGGGTAAATGTCAGATGAAAGCCACCTTCTTGTTCCATAATGTCACTAAGTTTCCTGTGAAAGGGACATTTAGACACAGGTAAGATGTACAAGCTTTAGTCTAATTGCTGGACAAAACTAGCTCACAAAATGTACAACTTAAATATCCTTAACCAGCCTTCCAATGCCAGTATGGTTTCAAATCCATAGTTCATCATCTGAGAGACAGATCTCAGTGTCAAATTAAATAAAAACAGAAAAGTAGAAGATCTTAAGATCATCCACATCTAGAATTCAAAACAGATACTAGGAAGAAGTGTCAGAATTAATCACAAAAGTGCCCAACTGTTCTGCAGGCCAGCCAATTTCATCATAAACCACCAATGCTAGACACAGAACTGCAGTATTTCCTGATTTCTCTTCTGGAATTTGCTTTTGATTTCTTCTAATAATTTCACTCTACTCCCCAGTTTTTTTTTCATTTTAGACTTATGGTTGACATCATAACTTGAAAGTATATAACAAGTTTCTGATTCTTCAGACTCACAGTTAAGAGATTTGGTCTTCTAAATTGTTGAAATCTTTAAAGACTAAATGCACTACATTATTACATTTAAGTTTAGACTAAATACACTATTTTATATGGAGTCATGTGCCTATCAAAATAAGGGGTAGTAGTTTATGGCTTAAAAATGACGTGTGTTGGTGTCAAGTTCATTAGAGGTGGGATTGTGATGGTTAGCATTGTCACCTTGGAGGAATCTAGAATCATCTTAGTGACTAGCCTTACCACATGTTTGTTAAGGGTTGTTTTGATTACATTAAGTGTAAAGACATGCCTTCTTTTACAGGGACTACAAAATGAATTAAACATGCATTCTTCCGTCTGTTTTGTAATTGTGGATATGACGTTATATGATATCATGGAAAAAAAAAACCTTGAATTGAGAACTAAAATAAACTCATTGTCCATTATTATGTTAATTTTATTAGAGTATTTTATCACAACAGAAAAAGAAACTAATAAATCTTAAAAATAACAAAAATGACTCTATAGTTCGCAGATTTCTGAATTGCTCCTGGAATGGGTTTCCTTGGTACAGATGTATAGAAAAGTCCTGCCCAATTAGACAGGGCATGCCACGTGAATAAGATGCAGTAGCCATATCTATATTAATTATACTGAAAGGCTAACAAATCTTTATAATTTGTCTCTAAATCAAAGTACTTGGAAGTACTAAGAAAGAGAAGCTCACAGGCCTTCTTGTGAAGCAAATGTAGTCAATAGGTTGTCACTTTGCAATGTTTCATTGAAGTCATGATAGTTAACAACAATATTATGAAAAATAACAAGGTGTTAGGATTGGCCAATTTGTGGGTTATGTGGGTCCCATCTGTTTACAAAATCTAAGTGATTTTTCATGAGATAGATATCCATGTGTTTGTGACTGGTGGACATCAGAACCGCCCTTCTCTTAAGTGTTGAGTTAGTTCATGTTTCTTCAAGCCAGATTGGCCCCGTCTATATTCCTATGTATTGGAATTTTACCTTCAAGAGTTGCAGCATGCCTAATACATTGCTAGGGTGAGCCATTTTAAATAAAATGGTCAGAATCACTGTTTCCACTAACCAAGCATACAGAATACATCACCAACTCAGAAAGTCTGCTTGCAGAATTATAGTCAAACTCAGGAATCATTAATTTACTTCCTAGTATATTACTCTTTGCAGGAGGAAAGTAGATCTACATTTCAAAGTCAAATCAGATTTATTAGTTCAGTACTTAGTAGATTAATTATTGGTCCTACCCCCAGCTATATATATCCTTTAAGTTAACAACTAGAAATCCAAAGGCATCATAGATCATGGTTTCTGCATCATTTGGTGCATACAAGTATACTGTGTGCTTCCATTTCACCAGTTATGGTAAAATGACTATGATATTCTTTGTCTCTTCCCTAAATGCTGAGATTATAGGGAGAAAATTTGTTGAATAACTAAAAAGAAGACTACAGACCTGGTAGGAATTTTGTAAAGTTCTCTCTCTTTCTTCTGGCATTCATCACACTGAGTGCTTACTGTACACTTCCACATCATTGATAAAGTTCATTCAATCTTTAAGACAGTTGGAAAAGTTTAGAGAAACCATTCCCTTTGTAGGAACTATGTTCCATACTAGAACTTATTGAAATTCTTCTTTTATGAAACTAGAATCAAACTGTCTTTGTGAATTAAACCAGAGAAGCTACATACACATGTAGAAACCCCATCACTTGCATGTCATGTCACATGGATATCAAACCACCACTGTGAACTCCGTCAACTTAGTCTTTAGTGCAACACCTCTGCTTCCTTTGCTGAGGTATATAGCAGGGTCAACTTCTGAGAAACCTCTGCCAGTGTGTATGCTCTGTCTTGGAAGTGTAGTTTTTAAAGACAAGCATCATATTCTGACTTGTGGTGAGCAATACCAAAATGAGTAAAGTATGAATTAAGTGATCATTTTCAAAAATGAAGGCAGTTGATACCTTTTTTTCACACAGAATTATGTACTAATTGCTTGCTCTGCAATGTAATCAATGGCATCTAGTGAAACAAGATACAGGCCGAATTATTAAAAGTGCCTGATGCTCTTCCAGGGACCTGAAGTTGGCTCTCCGCACCCATATTGGGTGGCTCATATCACCCTATAATGTCAGGTCCAGGGAATCTGACCTTCTCTGCTGACCTCCACAGGTCTCTGCACTCACATGTACACACCCACTCAAACACACAAATTATTAAAGATGAATGAAATAAATCAGTTTAGAAAGTGAAACAGGCTAAATCTAGACAGATCTTTCTTTTTGAAGTTAGGTGGAATGGTTTCTATTAGTAACAACTACAGTGCTGGAAAGAGCAAGTTACATATGACTATGTACTGAGATCATTCCCAAACTACCTCTCTTCTAGTTTATAAAATCTGTGGAATTTAATATCTCCATTGTAGTTGAGGTACTAGATATGGGAACACGAGTAAAGGGGTAGCTTAATTCCCTGGGAACTTCTCAAACCTGTGTTCTGCCAAAGTCTCCTGAAATTACCCATAATGGTACTGAGATTAAACTACAGCTCACCAGATTTGGACTTCCCGATTTGAAATCAGGAACTCGTTGTAAAAATTTGGAACAACAAGGTTGGTGATGTAGCTCTGTGGAGAAGCTCATCACCAGGTCTAAATCTTCAGAACCAAAAATAAAATGAAATACAAAATGTATCAGAGAAGCAGCAGGCAGAATGAACTTCCCAAGCATTTTGCAGTGTTCTCCCTGTCTGGTCATCCTAATCTCTTGTTCTGGTTTCTTTTTGTGAAAATCAATTTGATTCCTAGGATTCCTTGTGTCTTTTCCCCTTCTCACCTCTTCATAGAAAACCAATATTAACATATAGCCTCTTCTGCAAATCTGCTCAGTTCTCTGAAGGGCAATATGTAATGACAAAGTGGTTTAGGTTAATCAGTAGCAAATATAAATGATCCTACACTCTCTGGAAACAATTTTGTTTTTCTTCTAATTTGCAAACAAGTTTTATCTATGCATATTTTAAAGTAATTATTTTAATTGAAAAGAATGAGGCAATGTATATTATGAGGAATATGTTTTAATGCTGCTGTTGTCTTTTAATGTTAAATTAAGCCATCCAAGCATTGTTATAAAAGGCCTTTAAGTTTGTCTAATATGCTTTTATTGTAAGCATCATTTTATTCTTTATCATGACATTGTAGAAAATAGCTTCTATTATTTCATAACAATTCTAGGTTGCAATACTGTTTAAAGCTTATTGGAGGTCCATCTGAACTTCAGCATATTAAAGGACCAAGAATTAGACATGGGATAACAGAGCATATCCATGGCCAATTCCCTTGCTACCTTATTATTAGTGGGCTTGTTAGAGTAGCACTTTTTACATAGGCCACCTTATCTGGCTTTGAACAACAGACCATGAGGCATGCTTCAGGCAAAACTGCAGAGTGTGTAGACAAAGGAAACAGAAAGCAGCTGTACCAGGCATGTCTACATATGAAGAGTTTAAGATGCCTTAAATGAATTCTAATGACACCAATGGTAAAACACACAGCATGCAAAAAACTACTGGTGCTGTAAGCAGAAGAATAAAATTCCTGAAAAGGAATACCTAAAGATGCCAGGTAGAGAAAAGAAAACCTGTAGCAGGAATGTGTTTGATATGAAAGGGTTGTAAGGACAGTAGACACTGCTGAAGGAAGAATCACTGAGCTTGAGGACATGAAAATAGAAAGCTCTCAAACTGAAAAGCAAAGCTCTCAAATTGAACAGTAGGTTGGCTGAACCTATAGCTCTCAAGGCCTTTGGAGATTTAAATGATTGTTCTAAAATTAGAGTGAGTATTATACATTTGCAATCAATTTATCAGAATAATCATAGTATATGTGCAATTTGGAAGTATCTTTTACAGCATAATTCCATGTAGAACTGCCACACATTGGCACAGTAGCAGTGTTTTGAACCCTACAATTTATTTTTATACTGTTTGTAAAAATAGGCAGGTGATTTCAAGTAAATTAGAAAAAGAATAGTGAAGAATTTTAATTCTAATGACAGTTCTTGTCAATCTCTTTGATTCTTATCATTCCTTCTGGACTTGATGTTATATTTTTGCAGTATTTCTGATGAACCTCTATTTTTCTGTGTCTTATGTGGGGTGTATATGTTGACAGATGTTGACTTACATGAAATGCCTCCTAACCTCATTTTCCTTTAGAAGGACATTGTCATTTTGCATAGAATGCTAGTATGATTGCTTTTCTTTGTAATGTCATTATTTCATTAAGTTACCTCATCTTTTCTTTTCTCTGAAGTGACTAACGATTGTTGATGATCATTTGTTTTCTCTGTGGATTGTGAAACTTGGGGGCTTACTTCAAAATTTTCTATTTTTATTTAGATTTCCCAGGATTGAATTTGATGCTCCTAAGTTTCAAATTTCTCTATATGTTTCATGCATGAGGATTGTTTTAGAATAGAGGTTTTACTGTTTCTTGAATTTAAGTAATTTTTAGGTTTTTTTTTTTGCATCAAATGCTTTTGCCAGCCTTTGCTGGGCTCTCTTTTATAAATTTGATTCCATTTTTACTTACAGCACAAATCTCAAAAACCACCCCCAGTGACAAGCTTCCCCAAACAAGGCCACATCTTCTAATCCTTCCCAAACAGTTCTGCTAACTGACACAAGTCTTCAAACACAAGAGCCTTTTGGGGGGAGGGGAGGGAATTCTTATTCAAGCTACCACATTGTGCTCTCAGCCCTATATGGGGCATATTTGTCAAACCCCTATGCTCAAAGCTCAGGAATCTGTGCCAAAGAAGAGGCACAAATATTGTAGGGGCTAGGCATAGTGGCTGAGCGCAAGGGAAAAAATGTTTTTAGTATACAACAGGGCTGATGCACATCTGAGCTCACAGACACTGTGGCAGCTTGCATGGGACCTGCATAGATCCAAGCCAGACAAAATCCCACAACTGAAAAGAGGTGTAAATTCAAGTCCCTAACTAAGGATCTATTTGCAGTGTATAACTGCTGGGAAAAGGAACATCAGTTTTCTTCAATTGATTGCCACTGGGTATTATTTTTAAAATATTTACTTATTTTAGTTTATGTATAAATGTTTTGCTTGCATTTGTGTAAGTCTTCAACTTATTTACTTTGTGTCTTCGGAGGTCAGAAGAAGGCATTATATCCCCTGAAACTGGTATTAAAGATGGGTATGAACCACCATGTGAGGTCTGGGAATCAAACCTCAGTCCTCTGCAAGAGCATCAAGTGTTCCTAACCACTGAGACAATTCTCTTGTCCTCTTTTACATGTTTTTAACACTGTTTCCTAAATCTAATTCAAATACTTTTCTTCATATTATTTCAAAGTTGTCTTAATCCCAACTGGAAAATATGATGTTTTAGTTATTATACTTTTAGCTTTGAATTTTCTATTTTATCGTACTTTCTATTCCCATGCTGATATTTTCATTTATTTATGCACACAGAGAGACACACAGACACATGGACACACAAACAGACTTTTTTAATTTTTATTTATTCATTTATTTATTTTTCTGTTATCAGCTTGTATAAATTCTTATCCTAATAGTGATAGTGAAATGTTTCACTGAGGCTTGCCCAGTAATTAAGTAAAACCAAAACTTATTATAAGCCACAGTCATCCAAGTGTCTTCCCTGCTATATAGCCTCTCTGGTTCTGTGGGTTGCAGTCTGATTGTTCTTTGCTTTATACAGACTTTTTAAACCTTTAGACAAAGTAAAGTTGTGACTTAATATCCTTTTTGATGATCTTATCTGTTATTTATACAATTAATTTCTATTGAAGATATTTTCCAAATATGAAAATGGACGCATCATTTTCTCATGTTCTTTACATGTCCATGTCTCCTGTTTTCAGGGGAAACTTCTATTCTTTGCATTTTGGTTTTAGACACTGTACATTATTTATAAGTATTGAATCATGTAATTTTCCTTGAAACAATGCTTTTCTTGTTAAAATTTGAGACATTTTTAGAATTCAGCCCTCTCTTTGTAGCCATTGCATGATTGCTCACACTTTCCATTCCAGGAGCTCCCTGGGAAATTCTCCACTTCCTTGCAGGCACAGTATCATCTGATAATTTTGACTGATTTTCATACTCACATTTTGAGACAAAAACAAAACAAACAACAACAACAACAACAACAAAAAAAAAACCACCACTACTAACTTCTGGACTTTTCTACCAGCTTCTAACTCTGTGCTCCAGTATCTGAAATACCCCATCTCTCAATTTATGAAAGTGAGGTCTCTACCAGTGCTGACAAATATGTCACTAGAGCCCCTGTAGCTAGAGTTTTCCTGCCTGGCCCACAGTCAGGACAAATCTGTCACCCGCCAGTCGTGGGACTGCCGCTCAGACCCAACCAAGTAACCACAGAGACTTATATTGCTTATAAACTGTATGGCCATGGCAGGCTTCTTGCTAACTGTTCTTATATCTTAGATTAATCCATTTCTATAAATCTATACCTTGCCACGTGGCTTGTGACTTACCGGCATCTTCACATGCTGCTTGTCATGGCGGCAGCTGGCAGTGTCTCCCTCTGCCTCAGCCTTCCACTTCCCAGAATTCTCCTCTCTCCTTGTCCTGCCTACTTCCTGCCTGGCCACTGGCCAGTCAGTGTTTTATTTATTGACCAATCAGAGCATTTGACATACAGACCATCCCACAGCAGGCCCCAACCTGCTGCAGTGAAGATTTCAAATTATAAACCTTCATTTTCGGTGCTTAGATGTTTTTAAAATATGTTTGCTGGGTCTGGGAATGTAGTGCTTCCATGGTATTCCCAAATCACTGGCTCTGATCCATAATTGCATGGCTGTGCTCCCAGCATATGGTAGGTAGAAGGAGGGAGGGATCAAAAGTCTAGGGCTATACTCATAAATAGGAAGATTGGGGCCAGCTTGATTTACATGGGATGCTGCCTCCAAACCCCTCAAAAAAAAATAACATTTTTATACTATATCACTGCTGTCTCTGGGTAAGGTCACCTGGAATTCTGTCCTTCCTTGATATCTCCACAGTTG
The DNA here is from genome assembly GCA_902168425.1 of Peromyscus attwateri. NCBI lineage: Eukaryota > Metazoa > Chordata > Mammalia > Rodentia > Cricetidae > Peromyscus > Peromyscus attwateri. Next base: position 8,499 of record CABHPP010121485.1, read on the forward strand.
TTCATGCCACAATCCAGTGGATTAGGGGTGTTTATCTAACATTCTCATCTCCTTCTTGTTTAATTTCTTTCGTCCATGAAGAATTCTTCATGCTCTGCCATAAGTCTGAGCTTTTCTATTTTCCACACTTTACAATGTCAGACAGGTAAAGCAGAGTGCATTTAAACACAAGATAACAATCTTGGCTTCCATTTAAAACACATCACTGGTAGAGTAGAAATATGTTCTCAGTTTCCACACCTCTGTTTCTAGTATGCAAAATGGCAGGGTTCACAGAGAGCTTCTGTTATGGCTTCTACTACTACTATCCATAACTGTAGGCATTATTTATTTCTAATAAGTAGTTCCCCACTTTTAATACAGAGGGAACTATAACTCAGAAAGTAGTTAGGAGTCTGGGAAGACAGCTCAGTCAGTTAAGTGTTGTCTCACAGGCTTGACAAGCTTGGAGAACTGACCTTTGATTTCTGGAGGGTAGATTATAAGGAAAAATAAACAATACTCAATATGGTGGTGTGTGCTTGTAATCCTATTGTTTGGGAGACTGTAACAGGCAGATCCCTGATGCTCACTGGTCAGCCACGCAGCTGTAAGACTTGTCTCACAAAGAAAGTGGGTGGCATTTCCAGGAAGATGCCAGAGGTTGTTTTCTAGCCTCCACACACATGTGTACATCCCCAGATACGACCGTGTACCCAATGGCATGCACACTCATACAGGATAAATAAGTTTATACGTGAAAGTTAAAAATGAAGGAAGATTCTAGACTGAAAAAGTCATCCTTCATGAGTCCAAAGACCAGATTTTTTTTTCTTCTTCTATTAGGTTCCCTCTCCATCTATAGCAAGCAAATCCAGGGTATGTCTAAAATGTAGTCCTCGGTGCTCCTGATGACCTGGGTTCTGGTACAGTTTGAAACATAGATTCCCTTGACCCTCGGTAGTGAATTAGTACCTACTTTTCCTCAAGACATTTCTTGGCCTCTTTCTAATCTGAACAGACACTACCCACCTAATTATCATACTTTACCCTGTAACCCATGGGTCTCTGAATAGGCAGGATTTAAAATGCCCTACAAGGAAGAGGTTTGGTTGGTCCACGATGGTACATGATTTGTATATAACTGAGGCATTCCTCTTGTCTTTTGATATTAATAAGCTTCACTGTATATTAAATAAAGCTAAGGGCACAGAGATCCAGGAAACCCATGTAAGAAAGAAAACTCAGAAAGAACTCGCAAAGCTCCACATAGCTTAGGCATAATAGACTACAGGACAGCATATTTACTATAGGCCCAAATGAGGGACATTTTTTAAAACACATTCAGCAGGCATCAGGCCCTATAGACTCCCTGAGAATGCTTCTATAAAACAGTGTGTGGAGGAAGAGGACTTTGGGGAAGTCTAAATGATGCAATGGCAACTATTTGCAGCACTCTGTTCTCTGATGGTTTCAGGAATGTGTGCAGTTCAGGTTGCTGGCACCTGGTAGGAAGTGCTAAGGCAGGAACTTGCCATTGAAATATGGCTGGAGAGACAGTCTTGCAGGTGGGTATGCCCTGTTCTGTTCTTTAGGGTTTTCAGACTGAAACCAATCAACTCCAAGCAAATTCAAGAAGGCATCCCAAGAATCACAAGCTGTGGGAAACCTGGCTGATTCAGTGAGATCTAATTTGTTTTGGATACGGAAAAAAAAAAAAAAGATAAAGGAAAGAGAGAAGTTGGAGCCATGGGGATTAACAGAAGCAGAGCTGACTGCATGCAGCATGGTTGCTGTAATAAACAACAGTGTTATTAGTGAATACAGCGCCTGCGATAAGCAATGCCTGTGATGTTCCATTCACCCTAATAGTCAGAGAAGATAATTGGGACAAATAAAGTGCTAAAACAGTCTCTAACCACCTTTGCCAGCCTCTCTCCGAATGAGTGAATCATCCGACATGCAGAATAGCACAGCGGTAGTCTGGGAGAGCAGTGTCTGTGCCTCCGTAAAAGAATATGCTATCTCCACTAATGGAAAACCACAGAAGCTGGAGAGAGTTGTGGATTGCCACAGCTCTCTCTGTCTCTCTGTCTTACTGCCTCTGTCTATCTGTCTGTCTGTCTCTGTCTCTGTTTCTCTCTGTCTCTTTGTCTCTTTGTCTCTGTGTCTGTCTCTCTCTCTGTCTCTCTGTCTCTCTGTCTCTCTGTCTCTCTCTCTCTCTCTCTCTCTCTCTCTCTCTGTAGACAGAAAGACAATTCCACACAGTTAAAGCTGAGGGAAGGTCAGACTTCATGTCCTGTTGCAGTCTCAACACTTCCAGAAATGATGAATTAAATCTAAACTCGTAACACGTCACTCCAGGAGGCAATCTTCCTAATCCAGTTTTCCTTCCACAAGCTTGTTTCTCCTGTAGTGGGCTTAAATAAATAAATAAATAAGCATTTATTTATTTAGTGTTCTTTGTCAATTCATCTGTATCAATTACTTGACATTGTTGCAGAAAAATATCTGACAAAAATTACACAAGAAGAAAGGTTTGGCTCAAAGATTGGGGGTCCGTTGCATTATGGAGGGGTATTCATGGTGGCAGGAAATTGAAATCTCTAGAGGGTCGTGTTGTACATACATCTGAAAGCAGAGAAAGGTGAACTGTGTTGCTCAGCTCCCTTTATTTCTATATCCTGTCCATCCTGAGCCCCAGCCTGTGGGATAATGTCATCCATAGTTAATGTGGGTCATTTCACCTCAATTAAGCTAATGTAGAAACTCCCTCACAAACAGGACCAGGGCCTTTTTACTTTGGTGATTCTAGACCCTATCAAGTTGATAACCATCCTAACCATTATGGCATCATTTTTGGCAATGTCTGCTCTTTGGTTGGTTTATTCGGTAGGTGGAATTTGTCATCGATAACAAGGAAGTTCTTTACATGGAAAAGACGACAATATACTAATATCCAAAACTTCTTTAGTGTCAGTTTCTTTAATGTCTTTTCAGATAATGTGTTGGCTGACAACTGTAATTACTGGCTGCAGTGAGGGAAAGTGCTCATATGAAGCTGATTTTGAAGAAACCCCAAGTTATTTAGGGTTCTGGGCCAAGATAAATTAACTGTAATTGGAATGTAGATAGATTTCAGTTGTTTGTTCATCCATTAAACAATTCAACAAGTATGACTAAACACATTTAACAGAATGTGCATTGTGCATTCCTACTTTCAGATTTATGTTGAGATGAGTCAGGCATTTATTTCAGTAATGATTATATTTTAGTCATCTCATTTCAAATGAAAAAACATTTATATTACTAATTTTCAGTTAACATTTTTTCATTTCAAGCTCATCTCTTCCAGAAATATGTAGCCTTTGGTTATTAATTATGCGAGTATGTGGATAAATAGATATGAAAATAGACTTGAGATGAAAGTTTACTTGATTTTTCCCAGATATCTCATTTCTTGGTAACAGGGAACAAAAATGAGAAGCAGGGAGAGAAGGAAGAAACGAAAGGAAAAAAAAGAAATGATAGATGGAAAGAATGGAAGAAAGGGAGGGGTAGAGGAAGGGCAGGAAATGAAGGAAGGAAGAATAGAAAGAAGCAGAGGGAAGAAGGAAAGGAAATGAAAGAAGGCAGGAAAAGAGCTGGGAAGTGAATGGAAGGACAGGGAAGGAAAGGAGAACAAGAATGGCATTTGTTAGGACAGATGAATCAAGATGGCGGCTGCCGCTTGTGGGCCCAGTGTGAGAGCAAAATAGGATGATGAACTGATGTGGAAGTAAGAGGAACAGGGCCAAAAAGAAAGACGTCAAAAAAGGTATACAGAAAAAGTGAAAGATAAAAGCTCAGAGAAAAAAAGATAGAAGGATTAATTTAAGTTAAGAAAAGCTGGCTAGAGCATCAGTTTCTCTGCCTTCCTCGGGAATCCGCGGTTTGGATCGATCCTTCCTGCGCGGTCTCCCCAGGCCTGCGGGTGAGCGGATCACCGGGCGCACAGGTGAGAGGCACGGTATGAGCGGCGTGGTCGTAGTGAGCACAGGGAAGGAGCAGCGGCTGGGGGCTCCCCGGGTGACCCTTTGGGGTGTGACAGAGCTGGGTGAACGCAAGAAGAGGAGCTACAAGGATCAGGGATGCCCGTACCCGCACAGTGGATGTTAATCACCTTGCTGATTGCTTCTCAATTGGGAACTAGTGGAGAGCGCAGAGCCCTGCAAGACCTGAGCTCCGCAGCAGGGATCAGTGCAGCTGTGGCTACAGAGGCAACGAGGGAGGACGCCGAGGTGCTCGCAGGAACCTGAAGGATCGAGGAGCCAGAGAAGGAGGAGGACATCAGGGGCCAGCCACCCAGCTATACAGCAAGCCACGGAGTAAGAGGTGTCTTTGGATCCTGTATTTCAAGAAGCTCTCAAAAGAACTTATTAAGACCACACAACCACTGAACCAGATCACCAAAATTGTAACTATATACCTCACCGACTGAGAACAGGGGTGGTCAGCTTGCCCAGAGAACCAGATTTTTAGGTTCTCATTTCCCGGTGCTTGAAGTTTCTCATTTCTGAGGCTTAGAGGTGTAAGCCTGAAGGGTTAGGGTCTCACACCATCTGCACTGAGCAGAGAAAAAGATGAGTAGACGCCAGCGGAAAAATACAGGCAACAACATAAAGGCCTATATGACAACACCAGAACCTACCGACCCTACAATTGCAAGTCCTGAACATACCAAGGCAGAAGAAACAGAAGAAATTAATCCTAACAATGACGTTAAGAAGATGATAGAGGCCCTTAAAGAAGAAATAAAAAATATCCTTAAAGAGGAAATAAAAAATTTCCTCAAAGAGGAAATGAAAATCTCCATTAAAGAGGAAATAAAAAATTCCCTTAAAGAGGAAATGAAAAACTCCATTAAAGAGGGAATAAAAAACTCCCTTAAAGAGGAAATGAAAAACTCCATTAAAGGGGAAATAAAAAATTCCCTTAAAGAGGAAATGAAAAACTTCATTAAAGAGGAAATAAAAAATTCTCTTAAAGAGGAAATGAAAAACTCTATTAAAGAGGAAATGAAAAACTTCCTTAAAGAGGAAATGAAAAATTCCTTTAAAGAAATAGAAGAAAAAACAAACAAAAAATTGGAAGAAAGCAAAGAAAGCCAAGAAAAAATAATTAAACAGATGAAAGAAACATTCCAAGATCTGAAAAAAGAAATGGAGACAACAAAGAAAACACAAGCTGAGGGAATGCTGGAAATAGAAATCCTGACTAAACGAACAGGAACTACAGAAACAAGCATAACAAACTGAATACAAGAGATGGAACAGAGAATCTCTGACACTGAAGACACAATAGAGAAAATAGATTCGTCAGTCAAAGAAAACACTAAAGATAAAAAAGTCGTAACACAAAACATCCAAGAAATCTGGGACACCATGAAAAGACCAAACCTAAGAATAATAGGGATAGAAGAAGGAGAAGAATACCAACTCAAAGGCACAGAAAATATATTCAACAAAATCATAGAAGAAAACTTTCCTAACCTAAAGAAAGAAATACCTATGAAGATACAAGAAGCTTACAGAATACCAAATAGGCTGGATCCAAAAAGAAAGTCATCTCGCCATATAATAATCAAAACATTAAACATACAGATCAAAGAAAAAATATTAAGAGCTGCAAAGGAGAAAGACCAAGTAACATATAAAGGCAAACCTATCAGAATAACACCAGACTTCTCAATAGAGACTATGCAAGCTAGAAGGTCCTGGACAAATGTTATGCAGACACTAAGAGACCACGGATGCCAACCTAGACTATTATATCCAGCAAAACTCTCAATCACCACAGGCGGAGTAAACAAAATATTCCATGATAAAACCAGATTTAATCAATACCTATCCACAAACCCAGCCTTACAGAAAGCACTAGAAGGAAAAATCCAACCTAAAGAAGGAAAATGAAGTCCTCAATACAGCCTGAAGAGGATGATTTTGTTCCAGAGCTACATAGAAATGTTCACCCCTGAGAGAGGCCCGATTGGGAAGAAACACTTAGTGCGATGATATATCAGTTTCATATATACGTATATAGTATATGTAAGTAAAGGTGACTGAAGAATTACTCACAGGAAAATAGTACAGTATGTTTTGTTGCTTTGTATGTTTATTGAGTAGATGTTTCCAGGTACTGTTTTAGATGCTGTAGGTAGAGAGGTAGAATATAATGTGAAATAACCATTGCTGGCTGTATGAAAAGGCTACAGATGGCCTTTGTGAGAAGGTGAGATATGAGCAGACACTGGAGAGTGTAAAGGAGCAATAGTATGTTTATCTGGGAACACATTAGGTAATGGAAGAACAAGTTAAATAAAGGCTATGTCATAGAATTAAAAAAAAAATAAATTAATGCACAAAAGAACTGAGTAGCTGCCTTGTCAAAATGACAGAAATGGTGGCCAAGTTTATGAATAAGTGTTCAGTGTCAATTGTTGTCAGGGAAATGCAAATCAAAATCACAATGGATTATCAGGGTACCTGTGTTACCTAGCAAGGAAACTGAATAGAAGCAACAACATGATGTCATTGGTAGGAATGTAAATTGTTTTACCCACTGTAGAAAACTGTATGTTGATTCCTAAAAGAGAAAAAAAAAGTGGAACTATTATATATATGACTGAGCAGCACCACATAAGCTTATATAGCCCAAGGATTTGTTTTTTCACAATTGTTGTGTGATATTCTGTTTGCGTTTTGACAAATAAAGCTTGCCTTGAGATAAAAAAAAAAAAAAAGGGCTTAGAATGGCATTTGTGACCTGTCCAACCCTGTGATGTAATAGGAACTAGGTCTTAGTTCATTGTCCTTGCCATGGGGCTTTTAAAATGATTATAACTTTATGAGTGTTAGAAAGAAATGGACATCCTTTATCTAATTCATTGTAGATCCCTCTCCATCATACCCATATCAGGTTTTAACCTAAGGAATCACAGCTTGGAGCATAAAGCTGGTTGCCACAGGAATAGCTGTGAAATGAACCACTTGTACCATTGTCCTCACCCCAGCCCTATCCACCTCTGCAGAGATTAGAGAGGCAATAAAATGAGTTGGTTATCCATGATGAATGAGTTCATCAATCATGCTCACACAATGAACCTTCCTTTAAAACTTTGAATAAGGCTGGAGATATAAGTCGGCTTTATGAGTGCATACAAGGACTCAAATTCAGTTTCACCAATACCCAGTCTAAAGCATCACTGAGCTTGGTGATCCTAGCAGGCATCAGGCTGAGGCAGGGGGATTGTGGTTTGTTTGAGAGCAACCCATGTAGTTCAGTGAGTTCATGGCCAGCCAGAACTGTATAGTGAGTCCCTGTATTTAAAAAAGAAGAAGAAACAGAAAGAAGGGAAGGAAGGAAGGAAGGAATAAAGAATGAGAAGGAAAGAGAGAGGGTGGGGGAGAAGGAAGGAAGGACAAAATCAAACCCTAGATAAAAGTGATGAGAGCAGCTTTGAGCTGGTGAGAAGATTTATATGTGGGGGTAACTTGTACCCCATGGAGACTGGGGAACCCTGCACAAGACAGGAAAGAAAGACTATAGGAGTCAGAGGGGATGGAGGACACCAGGAGAACATGGCCCCCCAAATCAACTAAGCAGGGCTCACCTGGGTTCACAGAGACTGAAACAGACTCTTCTGCCCACTCTTGAGACTCTTTTCTTCCTATTGTGTTGCCTCATCCAGCCTCAATATTAGGGCTTTCGCCGTGTCTTATTATATCTTGTTAGTCCTGTTAGTCTATCATCTCTTGTAGGCCTGTTGTTTTCTGAAGAGAGTAGGTGGATCTTGGGTAGTAGAGAGGTAGAAGGAACAAGGGGGAGTGGAGGGAGGGAAACTATGGTTGGGATGTATTATTGTATAAGAGAAGAATTTACTTTTAATAAAAAAAAAAAAGGAGGAAAGCTGGCAGAGAACAAGACACATTCAAATGGAACTAAAATATCCAAACAAGTTAGGAACTGTTCACACCAGGAAAGCAGTCATTCCAGAAGGGATGAAGTTGGCTTTCTGATTGTTTTAATTGGTTTAGATGCTTGTTTCCTAGACCAACTATGAAGTACCAAACACGGCAACACTCACGTGTAGTCATGAGCACATGGCTGTTACTTCTGCTAAGACATCTCAGGAAAGGAGGGCGAGTTAATTGAGGATGATTATTAACTGTGAGGAGACATTCATTTCAATTATACATAAATAGGTGAATCAGCAGGACTTAAGGATAACAGGAAAAAGAGGCTTTGTCTATGTTTGTACAGTATGATAAAATATTGTCTGTTATTTTATTAAATAAATTTTAATACATATATCTAAACTTTTCCTCAAAACCCAAAAATTTTTACCAGATCCATATATCCTTCAGGGAGCATTCAGAGTGTTTCATTTTGTACTTGAGTACCGAGCCTTCATGAAAATAACTTTAATAATCGTTTTTATAATTCTATTCACCTAATGAAATAATAAATGCACTTAAAGTTTGCATATGACTGGGTTATTTATTGTTGCATATTCAAATTTTAAAATAGAATCTTAGTGGAAACACACACAGAAAAAGGGCAGTACATTACTTGTCTAGAGAAAAGCATTCTAGCGATTGAACCCAATTCCTCCAAACATAACTGTACCCACGTTGAAGCCATGGTTACCAGCACAGGCCTTCATAGGATTGGGAAATACACTGAGTGGAAAGAAGGACTTGTCTACTGAAACCTGTCAGTGGTTCCTGTGGCTTCACTGTAGTATTGGCATGTGCAGGGGTGGGGGGAGTATACTTTTCTTTCCTTAGAGCCCCTTCATCAACAAAAGCATGACTTTTCTCATATATATATATCTCCAAGGCTCTGAGGACTTCACTAACCACCTCAAGGCACTGGCTAGGCTGTCTCTACTGTGACAGGAGGCTAATGCCATCCCCTCTCTGACATCAAGAATGCATAATTTTGTGTTAAGTTTTGTGAGAAGGTCCCCCTTTACATTGAAAAGTACCCCAGTCGTATTCTGAGCTATTGTAAAAATTGACCAAACATAAAGGTTCATGATACATGTTTTGTTTTACTTACCCAAGTCCGAGTAAGATAGACATTCCATAAAAGTTAGCTGGGACAGCTCATTGCTTTCTAGCCTTTGGCCTGATCTGACTCAGGCCTCCTGCAGCCAACCTCCACATTTTCCATTTCATTTCCAGGTTAGTTGTTTAAAACACACATAAATTGATTGTGAGTAGAAGGATTTTCAATCCGACAGCTGTTCTGTGTCTTATTTGTCCAGAGAGAAAAAAAGAACATGTTGCAGTCTGTCCTTTGTCTGATAGACCACTGTATGAAAAATGAAGAGAACAGGAAGTGTCGAGCCTTGTTGAGACAATCAAGATTGTGCCTGCTTTCTGCTTGGTACTTTGCTCAGCCCTGAAGAAATGGGACAGCCTCCCTGTGGTCCCCAGAAACAAGTGGGGTGAGTTGTTCTCTTAGAAGACTGGAAGCCCAGTTGCATCTCAGAGTGTCTCTGTATGAGCACTGGTCTGTGGCTGTTACTGCCAGCACTTTTCTCTAACAGAAAAATTCATCTTAAAGTAGAAAATTGGACTCAAAACATTCTACAGATAGGAACTTAGTCACCAAGTCCATGGATTTTTCTCAAGATGCAAATGTACTATTTTATTTCATTTTCAAGCCTGACCTTTCTCTCTCGTGCTTCATCTTAGCATCATGGGTTGGTAAATGCATTCCATTTTCTATAGATGTTGTATTATTATTGCCATATTTCCATAGCAGAAACTATGAAGGAGGGAAAAGAGCAAAAAATAAAATTGAAAAAAGAAAGAAAAATGCAGAATATCAGTCAGGCTTGACAAGGTTCCCCTAAGAATAGATTACCTAGTCTAATGTTGTGGAAAAATGACTGCTATACATCAGTAGAAGAGGTCAGGATATTAAACGTTATGTGTCCTGCCTGGAAAAAAAAGGAGTTCAGCTAAAATATAGAATCTTTCATGTCTTGGTGAAATTTTGAATGTTTCAATTCTGTTTTTTTTTTTAAAAAAAAACTAAAGGCAAGAAAAGAATAAAAATAATAATAATAACTAATTTCACTGCAAGTTACTTCTAGAACCAGAGATGTCTCCAAGATCACAGTGGGTTACACAGGGGACAGGAAATGTGGCAGAGAGATCATGGACAATCTTTGGATTCTGTGAGCAAATTCTCTATAATTGGCTGTGGACCTCAAGAAGGCAACACCTTAGATGAACTGAAGAAATATTGTGAGACTTATAAATTCAAGTATAAGTTTTTCAAGATATTTTCCATGTGAGGAAAGCACCCATTCTCTCTCTCCTTGGTGATTTGCCTTGCCAACCTGCCTCTCCCTTTTCTCTCTGAGTGACATTCTTCTTCGCACCATTGTTACATCATTCTCTCTTTGCATCTTACTCTTTGCCCATAATTCTCGACTGGCAAGGACAATTAGTCTGCTCATAGCCTGCATATAATTTTACCATTATCTCTCCAGTTAGGAAGTCTTATCTATCCGTAGTCCTATAGCATCATAAGATTCTTAGTTCTCTTCCTATTAATAATATTCCAACCAAAAATGTATGCCAAACTCTTAATAATGGGTAAGACTTACAACTTTTCATATTTTCAATTCTCCTTCAATTTTCATTTTTTAATTTCCCCACTCTGGCTCCTGGCTTGGTCAATGAAAGATGAAGTCTGGCATGCACTTCATCTCTGACAGTCTCATTTATCAGGTTCTGCTCTGAGCTGAGAAGTCTATTTTTTCCAGAAGGGCAAAAGCTCCTTAGTAGTAAGTAGCTGGTTTGTTTCCTCATAGTCCTTGCTTCTCATCATGACTAGCCATTGTGCCCAGGAATGGTTTCTATCTTCCATTGCTCTGCAGCATTCTTTGACATTTCTCCATGATCATTTTCTTCTTTCCTTTCTCCTCTCCTTCAAATATATGTCTGTCTCCATGTTCAGGGGTTAATTGAACCAGTAACTAATTGATATTAGTCATTTCAAAATTTAAAATTACAGCGAGTTACCAGGCTGCATTTACAAAATGGAAAAGGCAGACATACTGATGCTATAAAAGAATCAGGAGCTATGCTACCTACTTACACTACTATAGAGAATAAAACATGCTATGGCCGCATTAGAAATCAGTGACAATTGTTTACACTTTCCATGTGCAAGCACAACATGACTTCTCCACATCACTCCCATGAATTTGTCCAATGAAATTAAAGTGTGTATCTATTCAAAGCTGTGGACACACAAATGTTCAAAATATTTTATTTTAATATCCTAAAATATGGAAACAAACCAAAGGTCACTCAAAGTCTGCATGATTAATCAAAATGCAGATACTACTTAAGGAAAGAAATAAAGTATTGCCATACTCAAAGACCTTATACATCTCAGAATAGTTAATGTTGATCAAAAAAAAAAAACCCAGATATAAAAACTCAGTGATTAAAGGGACTTGCTGTTCTTTCAGAACAACAGAGTTCATTTTACAATACCCAGAATTGCAGGTAAATCGAGCTCCAGGACATCTGATGCCTCAGATATTAGCAGGTGCTTCCAACCCTATACACATATCCACATACATACTCATAACATACTTACGTGTATGTGTAAACTTTTTTTAATTTTCATAGGAAAAAAAGAGAAGGCAGAAGATGAAGTAGGGTATGTCACAGGAATTTTGGGGCTGAGATATACACTTTTCTTTGTTTGTAGTGATAATTTCATAGTATACACATGATGAAACATGTGAAATGTATGAAATTGTACATCTGATAGTAAATATGTTAAAAAAAATAAATGGAATAGAAAATGAAACTAACCTGGGACAGACTGATTGAAAATCTTACTCATCATGAAAGGAAACACTTATCAAATTATTAGTACACATTTATTTCAGGCACATGTAAATCATGAATAAGAATTTAACTCACAGGACACAAAGAACCTGAGCAATCATGAAGTTTTAGTATCATTTCAAATCATGCAATATCAAAAATATAAGTGGCAGCCTGGTAGACTATACCAATAGTACCTGCATTAAGTACACTGTGGTGCCAGCATCTAGAATTTGAGGCCAACCTGGGCTTCTTAGCCTGTTCAGGGTTAATTCACTGATTCAAAAAATGAAAAGTAACAAGTGAATCTGTATTTAAGCAAATATATTTAAGCAAATATATGGAATCTACATTTCATATATTTGCTTAAAACTACATACCATCATCCAGGCATAGTGGTGGACTAATTAACGGCAAAATACTTATTAATAACATTCTAAAACTTGATAAGTAACCTGTGCTTTTTCTTCCCCTTTACCTTTAACTCTTAACCACTTATAAATGTCCTTACCATTCCATTCAATGAGTCTTCCATTGATAATTCAGAAGACAATTAAGATACCAGTGTAGTTTCCTAATCAAAGTTAAACAAAATTATCTTACATATTATAAAGAGGTTTTTATAAGTTTAACTATCATTTCTTATCATAGAAACAAATGATCTCGGTCACTCAAATATATGTTGTGTAGGGTCTAGAGAAATGGTACACCCGTTAAGAACACTTACTGCTCCTGCATGTTCTGTTCCCAGCAGCCACCCATATGGTGTCTTACAATGACCTATAATGCCAGATCCAGGGTGTTTATTGAATGCATCCTTCTGACCTCTGGGGACCCTACACACATATGGGACCCACAAATTCATGCAGGTGGAAACACATAAATAAATAAGAAAATACAGAAATATTTAAAACAAATATTGTGAAGTCATAGATGTACTCTTGAAGTGTATCTAGGAATCAATTTTTATATTCTAGAAAAATCAAGATCATATAAAAATCTGTGAGAAAGCTTTTATGTTAGATAATTCTTCCTATGGAAATTTTAGTTATTATTGGATATGCTCATACACTTTTTATTTACTTGTATATTAATATCACAGTTCTAACATTTATTTAAAAAAACATGGAAAACTTTCTGTTCAAAAGTGAAAATTGCCAGGTATTAACATTTTTAATGTTCAAAAGTTACACAAGTTCCTATTTCCCTGTTTGAGTGTGTCAACTATGAAATATTTCTCAAGTTCTCTGACATTTACACAAACATTTATGTCTTTAAAGACTATGTGGACACAAGAAATAGTGTTATTGAGTTTATCACCTTATGTAAACAAAACAGTTGTGTAAGCAAAACCAAAGGCATCTTTCTAGGTGTGTAAAGGTAGAACCAAACAGAAAAGTGTGTCATTATTTTTGTTTGTTTGTTTGCTTTAATTTATTTTTAAAAAAGTTTTTTTTTCATTTTACATACCAATCCCTGTTCCCCCTTCTTCCCCTTCTCCTTCTCTCCCTTCCCCCCTCCTCCAATCCTACCCCTGATTCATTCCTCAGAGAGGGTAAGGCCTCCCTTGGGGAGTCAACAAAGTCTGGCATACTAAGTTGAGGCAGGACCAAGCCCTTCTTCCCTTTGTCAAGGCTGAGCATGGTATCCATCCCATCCTAGGGAATATGTTCCAAAAAGCCATTTCATGCACCTGAGATAAGTCCTGATTTCATTGCCAGGGGTTCCCCAAACAGATCTACCCACATAACTGTCACACACATTCAGAGGGCCTAGTTCAGTCCCATACATGTTTTCCAGCCGACAGACCAGAGTCCATGAGCTCCCACCAGCTTGGTGCAGTTGTCTCTGTGATTTTCCCCATCATGATCTTGACCTCACTTGCTCCTGTGATCCCTCTTCCCTCTCTTCAACTGAAGTCTAGGAGCTTATCCCAGTGCTTGGTTGTGGATTACTGCATCTGCTTCCATCAGTTACTGGATGTAGGTTCTATTATGACAATTGGAGTAATCACCAATCTGTTGATAGGGAAACGTAAATTCAGGCACCCTCTCCATTATTGCTAAGAGTCTTAGTTGGTGTCGTCCTTGTGGATTCCTGGGGATTTCCCTAGCTCCAGGTTTCTCAATAACCCCCTAATGGTTCCCTCTACCAAGATATCTTTTTCGTTGCTCCCTCTCCCCATCCCCTCTCCAGACTCAACCAGCCATTCAAAACCAGCCTCTTCCTTTAGATTCCTAGATTTGGGCTGGACCATGATCAAGTACTCAATAAAAAATGAAGAATACTACACAGACAGCCTTCAGCAGGAGAATATGTGTGAAAAGTGGAATTGAGAGGACTGTGTATAAAGCTGTTAGCCCAGAGACACTGGGGTGTTGGGACATTAATATCATCTTATGATACAAAAGGGGCATTTTCTTAAGCACTTTATAATATATTGTCCAGATTGGGAGGCAGTGATGCAGTTACTCTATATTCTTCTGAAGAGGGAGATAATTTTTGATATGATTTTAGTACTATTTTTGTTTAGAATTCCACATATCTATCCAATGAAGTTTGATTATATACGTCAACTACTACCTCCATCTGACTTCACTTAGTGCCCCCTTCAGCCCATCTTCCTCCCAACTCTATGTTCTATTTTTAATTGCAGACCATTTGAGAATGGGTGTGTAGATATCCACTGTGGCATGGACAACATAGCAGCAGTCAGTCACGGTCCCAAAAGAAAGTGACTGGGAAAAGAGTTGATTTTCATGATGCTACTAGCTGTAGTTATTAAACAAATACACATTTATTATTTCAATGAAATCTTTAAACATGCTGAGGATATTAAATGTTCATGCATGAAACATTACATTCTTCATCACCCTCACAGAGAGAATCTTCCATGATTCCGTTGTGCTAATGAAATAGAAGCACAAGCTAAGGAAGCAGTTTCTATAAGGTGACTTTGACTGCAGACAGCTGAAGCCATTGTTGGAAAATAGAGAAGAGATGAGCAAGATGACTGTTATGGGTGATGTTTAAATTCTGGAGAAAGGAAGATTCTTCTGGAAGAAAAAAGAAATATATGGAGAGAATGACTAAGAAACAGACATAGAAATAGACTGCTAGGAATCCAGAGTGGAAGACTTTGTAAGGATAAAGACACTGAGAAAGGAAAATAACAATTGGTATGTTGTCCCAGAGACATTCCTGCATGGGTTTAAGGCAAGTTTTCAAAATAACAGTTCTACTTGACAGTGTGAAAATGATTGTCTTAATAAGAGAGCTTTGAAGTCAAAAACAGTGACACAAAGTTCCTGTGAAATAGTGCCGCTTCTGTCCCCCCTCAATTGAAAATCCACAGGAGTGGCATTCACAGCCCCATCCAAACAGGAAGAAGGATTCTTACTCCTTAAGCCATTTATTTGCAGGCCATGTTCACCTTTGGGTACATCTTTTTTTAAATGTGAGAAAAGTGAATATTTTCGCAAGATGCTTTGAACACAGCTCACATTGTATTATGGTGTAGGATTAAATTTGTATGTGAAGGTTCCCCACAGGCTCACATGTGGAAAGCCTGCTGTCCATCTGGTAGAGCTATGTGAGGCTTGTTGGATCTCAAGGATACTAGCATACTAGTATTTCCAACACTAATCTCTTGGTGAATTTGTAGCTGAGTGAAATATAAGGAAGCCTGGTGGAGGTGGAGTACGGGTTACTGAGTGCATGCTTTTCGGTCATGTGGTGTCTCTGCTTCTCAGTTCCTTTTTTCTCTCCGTCTCTCTCTTTCTATGTGTCCCATCCCTCTTTTGTTCTCCCCTCCCCTTCTCATTCCTGACTGTTGTGAGCTACTCAGCATTTACCCACCACTGTCTTCTGCCATAATGCTCCCTTGTTACTAGAGGATTGAAAGAAATTCAGAGAAGTGACCTACGGCTCAAAAATCTGAATCTGATGACGTTGGGCATAATCAGGATGGTATAGCCATAGACATGGTGGCACACACCTTTCATTTCAGTACTCAGGACACAGAAACAGCTGGGTCTCTGAGCCTCAAGGCCACCTTGGACTACAAAGTGATTTCTAGAACACCCACAGTCACACAGAGAAACCCTGTCTCAAAAAACAAAAAAATGAATAAATAATTAGACATGTGTGTGTGTGTGTGTGTGTGTGTGTGTGTGTGTGTGTGTATGTATTCTATGTGTCTGTGTGGATATATCTATATATATGTATGTGGATATGAATATAAGTCTATGTGTGCATATGAGCATGTATATCTGTGTGTATATATATGCCACATAATTTTCTATGTGTGCATGAGATGTATGTATATGTGAATGCATGTGAATGCATGCAGATATATGAATATATATGTATATATGTGTGTGTATATATACATAAATGTATGTGTGTATTTGTATATATGAACATATATGCAAACATACCTATGTGTGTATATGTAGTGTGTATATATGTACATTTATATATGTGTTGAAGAGGGTGTGTATATATCTATGAACATGTTCATGTGAACATATATATATATGCATTCATCTCTATATGTGTATATGGATATATACATATATATACTTATGCATGTGTGTAAGATGATATAGATACATGTCTATGTATGTATCAGCATATACAAATATATACATATATTCATGCATGTATGTGCATATGGAGATAATAGATAGATAGATAGATAGATAGATAGATAGATAGATAGATAGATAGATGTGTACACATGGTTCTGGGCTAAGACTTACTCTGATGCTTTGATTGATACAGATTTAGATGCTGAGTACAGCAGTGTTTAAAATCACATTAAAATAAATAAGGGATTCTTCTGAGTTCAGTGTGGATGTCAAGGATAAAATGAAATGCTGAAGGCCTGTATGAAGATGAAGCAGGTTCCTGAACATTGGCAGCCAACCTGTTCTGAATAAGTAAGACAAAGTAACAAATGTGTGTGTTTTAGAGACAAATGTGTTCCCCTTTTGTTTTATTCTGACAGTATTTTTTTCTTCTGAAAGCTAAAAATGTAAACAACCAAATAGACAAGAAAGGAAGTCTGGGGAAGGAATTTGCTACTCCGCTGTGGAATTGAGCTGTATTCCAGCTGCTTATAAATAAATAGCTCCTGAATGTAAACTATGAACCCTGGCTGATGTTTCTGTTTTCTTGAAGCTGTGCCCTGTGGGATGAGGAAGCTAATAATTAATGGGTCTCCAGCCTCTATCGCAACTGAATTCATTCAAACACACTAACTAATCATGAAGCTCTCAACCAGGGTGTCACTTGTTCCCAAATAATGTGACTGTCTAATGTGCAAGCAACTGGAGCAGATTCTGAAAGTTCCGGAAGTGAACAGTGATCATCTTGACATGGACTTCAAAGCTCAGTGGCTTACCCAAACCAAGGACAGTAACCAGGTTTGGTTCTAAGGCTAGTGTTCACAGCTTTGCAAAGGTAGGTGGGAAATATAACCCTCTCATGTTTACGTGAACATCCTAAGACTCAGTTTCAAAGAACCATACGTTTATGACAAAGAGACAAGCTTTAATTTCAAGGAGTTTGGGGTAATCAAATTGTGATGGTTAGGGTTTATTTCCAACTGGACACAATGGGGAAACACATGGGAAGAAAGTCTCAATGAGGATTCATCTACATTGAATTTTTCTGTACACCTGTCAATGGGGGATTTTTCTTAAGTTTAACTGATATGGGAAGAGCCATCCCACGGTGAGCACTAACATTCCTTTGCCAATGACGGCTAGACTGTGTAATAGTAGAGAAATAGATCTGAGCATAACAAGAAAGTAAAAATGCCACCAGCTGGCCAGCAGGTGAGAGACCTGCCTGCAGGCTGCACCACCACCGCTGCCATCCACTGGATTCTGTCGCCCCACAACCCACTCTGCCAAACGGCACCCACCTCCTCATCCTCCCCATGGCCATCCCTTCCCCCAAACCCCATCACACTCCACAGGCACAGGTATAATGCATACCAGTTGGAAGAACAGGTGAATGACTGGCCTCCCAGTTGAACTGCCCCAACCTCCAGACTCTAAGCCCCAGGGCATTCCCATGCCCCACTCCCTCCCATCTCAGCACCAGCAAGGTAGCTGAGCCTGGCCCCCAATACTGATAGAACTCCACTGCTCTGGTAAAGTCCCCACCAATCAACCAACAGGTGAGATAACTGCCTGCAGGCTGCACTACCACCACCACCCACTGGATTCTGTTCCCCCAAACCCACTCTGCCATCCAACCCATACAGCTCATTATCCTCGCCTTGGCCAACCTTTCCCTACAACTTCAGCAGATTCTATAGGCACAGGCACAGCCCACACTAGCCAGAAGAACAAGAGGATATGCTGGATCTAGGCACTCGAACCCAAACGAACAAACCTTACCTGAGACACCCATCTGGACCTGAAGACTTGCCAATCATCACAACCCTTGGCCATTCAGCCCAGAAGACAATAAAGAAAACAGATAATAAAGGAAAAAAAACCCATTCAACAGACATAACACAAGAATCAACACCCAGACCTATTAGCATCCCAAATGCCATTGTTAGAATACATTCAACAACAGAAAGGACAATATGGCACCACCAGAACCCAGTAATCCTACAACAGCAAGACTTGAAAGTTCCAACACACCCAAAACAGCCTTAAAAACAACTTTATGAATATGATAAGGCACTTATGATGATGAAAGAGGAAATGAAAAATTCTCTTAAAGATATTGAGGAAAAGACAAACAAAAATTGGAAGAAATCAATAAATCCCTTGAAGAAACCCAAGAAGAAAACAATCAAACAGGTGAAGGAAATGGTTCAAGCCTTAAAAATTGAAATAGAAGCATAAAGAAAACACAAACTGGAATTCTGGAAATGGAAAATTTGGGTAGGCAAGCAGGAACTACAGATACTAGCATATCCAACAGAATACAAGAAATGGAAGAGAGAATCTCAGGTGCTGAAAGTACAATGGAGGAAATAGATTCATTGGTTAAATGAAATGTTAAATTCAAAAAATTCTTAATATAAAACATCCAGGAGATCTGATACACCATGAAAAGACCAAACCTAAGAAAAATAGGAATAGGAGAAGAATCCCAGCTCAAAGGCTCAGAAAATATATTCAACAAAATCATAGAAGAAAAGTTTCCCAACCTAAAGAAGGACATGCCTATGAAGATACAAGAAGTGCACAGAACACCAAAAAGACTGGACCAAAAAAAAATTCCCACTAAACATACAAAAAAAAAAAAAGAATTTTAAGAGCTTCAAAGGAATAAAAAATACAAAGCAGACCTATCAGACTTACACCTGACTTCTCAATGGTGACTCTAAAAGCCAGAAGGTCTCAGACAAATATTTTGCAGACACTAAGAAATCATGGATGCTAGCCCAGAATAGTATGCCCAGCAAAACTCTCAATCACCAGAGACAGAGAAAACAAGGTATTTCATGACAAAACCAGATTTAAACAAACCTATGCACAAATCTAATACTTTCCGACAGAAAGTATTAGAAAAAAATTCCAACCCAAGTAAGTTAGCTGAACCCAGGAAAACACAGGCAATAGATAATCTAATACCAGCAAAGCTCAAAGAATGGAAACACACATACACTACAACCACCACCACCCCTAAAACCAAAAAATAGTGGGAATTAACAATCATTGGTCATTAAAATATAAGAAGCAAGCTGGTGTAGCTATCCTAATATCTAAAATAATAGGCTTCAAACTAAAATTTATCACAAGAAATGAAGAAGGACATTTCATATTCATTAAAAGAAAACCTCATCAATATGAAGTCTCAGTTCTGAACATCTATACCCCAAATATATGGGCACCACATTTGTAAAAGAAACATTACTAAAGCTTAAATCACACATCAAACCCCACACATTAACAGTGAGAGACTTTAACACAACATTTTCACTAATGCACAGGTCTGCCAGACAAAAAATTAACAGACAAACTAAGGGAACTAACAGACTTTATGACTCAAATGAATTTAACAGATGTCTATAGAACTTTTCACTCAAACACAAGGGGATATACCTTCTTCTCAGCACCTCATGGAACCTTCTCTAAAATTGACCACATACTGAGTCACAAAGTAAATCTCCATAGATACGAGAAAAGTTGGAATAACTCCCTGTATCTTCTTGGATCACCATGGGTTAAAGTTGGATTTTAACAACAGCACAAAATACAGAAAGACTATAAACTCATGGAAACAGAACAACACTTGACTGACTTACCAATGGGTCAAGGAAGAAATGAAGAAAGAAATTAAAGACTTCCTAGAATTCAATGAAAATGAATGCTCAATATACCCAAATTTATGGGACACTATGAAAGCAGTGCTAAGAGGAAAATACATATCACTAAATGCCCGCATATAGAATTTGGAGAATCTCACACAAGTGACTTAACACCAGAAAGCTCTAGAACAAAAAGAAGTAAACACACCCAATAGGAGTAGATGGCAGGAAATAATGAAATTCAGGCCTGAAATCAATAAAATAGAAATAAAGTGAACAATACAATGAATCAGGGAAACAGAGAGAAGAGAAAGTGGGAAACAGCCTTGAATGTGTTGGCACAGGAGACAGCTTCCTGACTAGAACACCAGTAGCACAGACTGGGATCAACAATTAATAAATGGGACCTCCTGAGACTGAAAAGCTTCTGTAAGACAAAGGAGACAAACCTCGTCCAGGGCAGCCTTGATGCCTGCAAACTGTGAGAATTTGTCTTCTAGAATTTCACAGTAGATCATAAATGAAAATCAAGTTTAACAGATGGTTACATAATACCAAAATCAGAAAAAGCTAAATTATGCATTGAACAAATATTTGCACATTCTGGAAACTGGTTGAAACTGTGATGTAGATCTAAGTCAGTGATAGCCCCAACCCCCAAAACAATTCCCAAGACCTTTCCCAGGGAAAATTCAGGATAAAGCTGTTTGCACGTTTGCACTAATTTCTTTTTTCTTTTAAATTATATATATATATATATATATATATACACACATATAAATACCTATATATAGTTTTAAAATTATATATATATATATGTGTGTGTGTATAGTTTTTGTTGTGTTTTGTTTTTGCTGTGTTTACATTTATACCAATTACCTGTGAATGAGGACATTGACACTAAGCAAGTAGTATCATTTGCCAACACATGGCTGCCAGTGAGAGATTATTTACTTAAAAATATACAAAAAGAATAGAAAGTTAAACTATAAATTGTCTTGAATTCCACCCTGAGCATGCATCTTCTCACTGTGTGTGAAAAGGGTGAATCCACAACCCTCATCTGCTCTTCAAACACTGCACTGCCTGACCAATGAAACCTGTGCCACTGCCTCAGTGACAGAGTGACAGGACCCGTTTGTTTTTAAGTAGAATGCTACTTTTGGAAAGCATTGTACCATCTGTAACCAACCATTGCTATTCACATATAGGTATTTAGAGGTTATTTTTTCCAGAAATGAATGATATAACACATGGAAGTCCAGAAGAGAGCATTGGATCTTCTCGAGCTTCAGTTATAAGTCTTTAGTTGTGAGATGCCCTAAATGGGTAATGTGAACCAAACTTGGGTCCTCTGAAAGAGCAACAAGTGCTCTTCACTTCTGAGACAACTCTCCAATTTCAAGCTTGTAATTTTAAAAAACAATTGACAGTATATATTTTGACGTTGATTAAATTTCAATTTTTGATAAGAAAGTTGGAAAGCTTACAATTGACATCATGGACTAAATAGCTTCCTAGTTTTAGTGGCTTTCCTAAAAGGAGGAAGTGGTAACATCAATGGTAGCACCATTTTGCTAATTCACAAAGCTCAGTAAAGTGTCATTTTCCCAAGTGACTGACATGCAACCTTACAAAATCAGGCATGAGCAAAAGATTGATTTGAGAAACAAAATCTATTTGTTAATCACTAATTAAATGATACACTCTGCAAATCTATTGGTGTGATTTCATAATTCATGTTTCATCCCTTTCAAAAACTAAAAGTATTTAACCTGTAACAATATGTATGTATGCCTATAAGTATGTTTATGTCTATGTATATGACTGTATTCATACACTTATATATCCATGCACATTTATGTATGCATGTGCATATGTATACAACCATCTACAAAGGTCATGGTGATATCTTTTATTTTTTAAAACAATTATTTATACTTACATGTACTGAGTAATGTTAGCTTTGTCTATGTATCCGTATGCCTGGAAAAGTAAGATATCCTGCAGTCTGTTGGTAGAGGTGACTGTGGAAACATAGTCATGCACCATGCAAAGACCTCTAAAGAGATGTGAAATAAAAGTAAATTAAAGTTATTCTTTTTTCTTAATTGAAAATATATTTTAATTCAATATATTTTGATTATAATTCTTTTTCCCCAACTCCTCTCAGCTCCTTCTCACTTCCCCACCCATCCAAATTTATACCCTTCTTTCTTGCTCTCCTTTGGATACAGTTATCTCATCATGTGTGGCACTGTGATGGCAAGAAAAGTGTGCAGTATTAGAGTAGGACAAACCTATGGACAAATAGAACTTCTTAAACTTAAATGTGCATTCCTTGGTGTCCCAGTTAGGGTTCTGTCAGTGTTCTAAAACTATGATCAAAAGCATCTTGGAGAGGAAATGGTTTATTTCATCTCAGACTCCCAGGTAATGGTACATCACTGAGGGAAAGAATTCAAGACAGGTCCCTGGAGGCAGGAACTGAAGCAGAGGCTATAGGGGAATGCTCTTCAATGGCTTGCTCCTCATGGGTTGCTCAGTCTGCTTTCTTGTACAACTCAGGACCACCTACCCAGGGATGGCAGTAGTCACAATGAGATGTCCTTCCCCCATATCAATCACCATTCAAGAAAATGCCCCATAGACTTGTCCACATGCAATCTGATGGAGGCATTTTCTCAGTGGAGATTTCACTTGCCAGATGACTTTGGTTTATGGCACGTTGATTAAAAAAAAAAAGACACTTAGCATTATACATTTTTAGGATAAGTAATATGGACTTAAAATATTTCCATTATAAAATAGTTATTTTAAATATTATTATATTATATTGTATTATATCATATCATATCATATCATATTATATTATATTATATTATATTATATTATATAGAACCAACACAATGTAGTTAGCACAGAATCTAGTACAACACAGATATTCACCTAGTATGTTTATGGCTAATATGGTATTTGTAAGGTTTGTGCTATGTATGAGCAGAGAATCATGCATAAAAAATATACCTAAATAATGTCTAGTCCATTTGTATTTGACAAATTCAGAGAAAATAATTCCATTATCTATCCTATTTTGGTAAGTCCAAAATGTACCTGATTCACTTTCTATCCTAACTTATATTACTAACAGAACTGACTTATAACGTCTTTCAAATTTATACACTTACACCTCTTTAGTGAGTTTTTTTTCTGAAATTCTTAACAAGGAAAACTATAACTATATTAGTTTATATATAACTAATCTTCAACTCCCTCAGAGACCCAAGAAGGAAATAATATTACCTAATAAAAAATAAAAACAGGAAGTGTATGCAAGCAGCTTCCAAAAAAAAAAATGTGAGTTGACAGAAACAGCCAGCTGCCTGGACAGTCACCTGAGGTTTCTCCGCAGTGTTGGGGCATCATCTTCAGCCTATAGGCTTAGCGTATCTGACAGACTCATTTGTGAAGTAGGATGTACTTTTAATGTCATAAAACACATATCACAGAAGAGAATGAAAGAGGTTTAAAGTTCCTTCTTGAGTTTAAAGAACAGTTTCTTCACTAAAACCAATGACCCAGAAAGGCCACAGAGAAAAAAAAAATAACCTACAGTGAGTGCAACATGAATGGCTGAGCACTACCTTTTACTTTCGAACCTGTCCCAGCAGTTTATAGACAGACTCTTCAGTGTTCCCCCCTACTGCCATCACACTTCACTTCACGCCCCACAGCTGTAAGGTCCCAGGCTCACATTATTAGGAAGTCTTAATGCTTTGCTTAGTCTCCACCTGTTTCTTGTTCTTTCTCTGGACTTTTAGAAACAAGAAAAAAATGTGAAAAACCAACGGATTCAACATATCCAGAGGCGCAAGTACAAACTTCAGGGAAACATAAAAAGTATCAGCTCTACCACAAAACTCAAACATGGAAAAAAATTTAATTAATTCAATGTGCCAGGTGATAGCTTACCCCTCTTACCCCCCCCAAAAGCCTGTTCTGTCCTGTCCTTTGGTTTAGGACTATCTCCCATGAGCACAGACTTGGTCTCCAGCCTGTGGCACTGATAGAAGGTGCTGGAGGCTTCAGACTTCAGAGCAGAGTGGAAGGCCAGCAAAGGGCATTCTCTTGATGTGGGCATCATAACGTATCTATTCTCTTACTCACTTTTGGCTTACAGGGGCCCATCAACAATGGGAAGGTAACTACAGACTAAACTTGACACTGTGAGCTAAAAATACACAGTTACTACTTATACATTGAGTACCTTGACATTTTGTCATAGGAGCAAAAGGAAAACACAAATGGCTAGCGATAATGTAAGGCATGAGACACAAGACAGAAAGGCGACAATGGTCTAGAACGTTTATCTTCTCTCTGGTTCATAGGAAGCCCACACAATCTGAGAGGGCTTATAAACCCAGCCATTACATGAGCACTCTTATTGATAGGCAGGCTCACATTTTTCTTCCATTAATTCCAAACTTCAGAAGTACCAAGTTACACTTCATTCACAAATTGGATGAGATGTAAAATTGAGTAGATGGTGCCTGAGTCACTCAAGATTATTAGGCTTGTCACAATCGATCTATACCACAACTCTCATATATCCTCATACCACTTTATGGGAGCAATCTACTCAGAAAATTACCACAGAGTTTTGTAAAGGACCCAACCATTGCACCGATGTAGGTGCCTGATTGCACTTGCTTAACAGTAAAATATGCATGGCAGGTCAAGAATATAAGGACAGCAAGCATATCCCAGGCGTTTTGATTGCTTAGGGCTCATGAATGGTCTAACTTCATCATAATAACTGTAATTTGAAAATAATAATTTTAAGCACTTGAGAAATCTAAGAAGTTCAATATTGAGAAATTAATTTCAGTTCAACCACTTATTGGGAGAAATAATAAAGTCTCAAAACTAATGTATTGTTACATTATTTTTAAAAATACATGTCTAATATTGTTATCCTCCTGAGACAGTTATCTTTATATATTTAATAGTAAGATAATGAAAAATATGAGTGAAACAAAATAGGCAATTAACAACACCATAATTGTAAATCTAAATTACTGGAATTAAGTAAAAGGCAAACAAAAAATGTAAAAGATAATAAAAAATGCAGAATATAGTCCTTTATGATTTGTGGTCTGTCTGTGCAGTGTACAAATATTATTGTGTAATATTTCATTTTTATATTGGCATTCAAATAAAGAGTGCAGAGTTAAAAAGCCACAGATTTGGAAAACAGGTAATAGGAGCTGACTGACTAAATGACTTGATTGTATGGAGCAGTGGAATGTATGTATTCGTAAGAACAATATTTGAGTTTTCAACAAAATTATGGTCTTTGGCACTCCTACAGGTACTTAGACGTTATCATAAAATACAAGAAAGATATCTTTCCTTTTGTCTTTATAAGTCAAGTACAAATGAAGGAGAGAATGAAGAGGACTCATAGTAGAGAAGTCAGATGGTATATTAGAGGGGAACATGTTAGCACGTACTGGTTTCTTTATATTACAGTATACTAACCTAGTCTGCTGGTGGAACTGGCCTCTGTTTCTGAGGTACCAAATAGAGCTACAGGTCCAAGGTCTTGTCTTCAGGGGTTATTGGGAAGACATTTCAGCTGGGTCTAGAGCGATGCATCTAGTCCCAGGTGTTCACTGACTCTGCATGATGCACAGAAGAGAATACAGCCATGGTTAATTGAGGATGACCGGAGGAGAAGAGCATCTTCTGGTCTCCTGCGATCACTGCTCTCTCTTAGAGGAAAGAAGGTCACATGACTGACAGAGGTTTAGGGAGACTAAGCACAGAGGGCTAAAACTGGGGAGACCCCTGTGACCTGCCTTCTTATTCACTATCTACTTGTGCCTGGAATAATTAAAACCCAAGAGAGAGAAGAGGATGGGTGATAGGACTTGGTAATGACCCTCTTTGTTTCAACAAATTCATACAGCAGTTCCTGCATTTTAAAAGGTGCTGCACAAATCGATTTGTTGGCTGATAAAAAGTGAATAGTAATTAGTTTATAATAAAATGGACCATTTCCATGCTGGCTGGTGTGATGGGGGAGGGCTAATTGGATTGTGAGGCTGGGTTTACTCAGGTAAAGCTTCTAGGGATCACATCAGCAATGTTATTAAAACACAACTGACCAAAAGGGCCAGAGTCACAGATTTTTCCCACTAATATTTATTCCATGAAGTGAAAGCATTTCTACCCATGCTGTCTTGTTTCCTGCCCCATGTAGCTCCACACTCAAAAGCGAGAGCATTGTTGGGAATGTGTCTATCTCATCTGCATGCTTTTCAGTCAGAAAGTCTGCTTTGGAGCAGAAACAAGCTCATAAAAAGCTTTGGGGAAACCCAGTTAATAATAACAATACCAGTTATTTAATTAGCCATTAGCCAGCATTGTCCTTGGTTGATATTTTCTCATGAAATGCTAAAGATGACTTTTAAGGTCTATACATTCCCAAATTTACAGAATATAAAACAAGGAAGTTCAAGAATATCAGGGATTAATTTAAAGTTCTATAGTTACTCAGAGCAGGAGTAGAGTTGGATGCTGGGACAGACTGGCTCCAAATTCTTCTCTGCTTTCACAAGAAAGTACTGTATTTTCCTAATAAAAAAGTGCATTCTGAACCATCACTGAAATCTAACATCATTTGGCTTTTCAGGTGTTGAGCAATTTGTAAAGACAGACTAACCATGTACTCTGGAAAATTCACTGTGTATGTCTCACTAAAAGGTATCTTTTTTGTTTGTTTGTTTGTTCGTTTTTGTTTTTCGAGACAGGGTTTCTCTGTGTAGTTTTGGTGCCTGTCCTGGATCTCTCTCTGTAGAACAGGCTGGCCTCGAACTTACAGAGATCCACCTGGCTCTGCCTCCCAAGTGCTGGGAAGGCGTGCACCACCGCCACCCAGCACTAAAAGATATCTTAAACATAAGCCTGCTGCTGTGGATGATTGTTTGATAAATAAAACACAGATTGGCCAGTAGCCAGGCAGGAAGTATAGGCGGGACTAGAGAGAGGAAAAAGGAAAGGACAGGAAGGCAGGAGGGAGAGACACCAGCTGAGGTCCAGGGAGCATCATGTAGAGGCAACAGGTAAAGCCATGGAACACGTGGCAACATATAGATTAACAAAATTGGGCTTAGTATAAGAGTAAGAGCTAGACAATGGTAGGCCTGAGCTAATGGCCGAGCAGTTTAAATAATATAAAAGTCAGTGTGTTTATTTTATAAGTGGGCTCTGGGACTGGCGGGGTTTGGTGGGAGCTGGAAAGAAACTCTCCAGCTACAGCCTGCATTATAAATTGTGTTGGCAACATGTTAGGGTTGTTCCAGGAAATCATTGGGTTATAGAAAACTGCAGTAGCTAATAGGATCAAAATGTCCTGCAAAGATGGTTGTGCCCAGCAAATCACCAGTGACCAAAGAAATCCTTACTGCCTAGTGGAACCTTACAACTGAAGGCAGTAAGCTAGCACCTAGGGAGGGTTAGGGGAAGCACACCGTGGTGATAGCAATAGTCCTTTTCGTTCTGGGGCAGTAGAGGAATGGAAGAACATTGGCAGGGATATCATAGCCTTGAATAGAATTGCTAACAAACTGGCAGCTGAATACTGTTAGTGAATATATGAGAATACTGGAGTGGGATTCCTAAGTATCTGATCCCAATGATGTGACTCCAAGACAAAGCAGTCTGCAGGGATCTCTAAGAGGTAAGGCACCAAAAGGCAACACCAACCCAGGAGTGCAGGGTCCTTGGCTCTCCAGGGTTTTTCAAAGCAGGGTTTCTTTAAATATTGCTGTTTGCATCAATCTTTAGTAATCTGCCAATGGTTTTGATAGTTTAAACAATTCTATTATGGTTGTTTTGTAAGATACTAGAGTGTATATCCAGGAGGCAGAATTATTCTTATAACTGGAAACTGCACATTTCTGTCCCTAAGTACTTTTACTTCAGTTTCTCTACACAAAGGGAGACACTTCTCTGACATCAGAGAGGAGATGAGAGCATTTAAAGTACTATGGCTCTGGTGGATCTACAACATTCTCCAACACAAGAAAGTGAAGAATCCACTGTCAATTACCACAAGAGTATAACATTTGCATCTTCTTTCCTCTCCTGAAAATTTCCAAACTCTATCTTGGTCCCAAAGTTATATGATATAATTACCTCGCTTTCATTGCTGTGACCAAAATATTAGACATGACTGACTGAACAGTTGAAAGATTGGTTTTGCATAATTTCAGGGGGCCGAATCCACCGCAACAGAGACATCACTAAGGAGCAGCTCACACCAAGGCTGAGAAGCAGAGCAGGATACGCAGTAACTCAGGGGGCATTTCTTTTTCCTATGGCTACACCTGGGCATCCACTCTTAAATATTGCTGCTCACCCTCAGGGTGTGTCTTCCCCTGCCTCAGTATTTCCTTTCTGGAAATACATTCACAGGCACACACAGAGATGGGTCTCACTAACCTTCTTGAAGACTAAATCTAGTAGCCTTGGTTAAAAGTAACCAACTCCACAAGCCTTCTACAGGACTATTGACAGCCATTATGGATAATGGGGAGATTGTGGGAGGATTTCATAGGAAGGTGATGTCTGTTTATTTTAGTCTTCTTGACAGACCAGTTTCAGATCACTGATTTTGAAATTGATAAGCACAGGAACTGAGTCACAAATTGGCTCACTCATTATGACAAAGTTGGGGTGTCCAAAGCTCTGACCTTAGTATTTGTCATGTAGCAGGTGAGAGGAAACTTCTAGTTGGTTTCCAGGATGGGAAAAGCCACATCAAGATTTTGGCTGCATGTGGAATAGCAGCATGATACTATTTTAAATACAAGCAATGTCAGAAATTTAGAAGCATTTTCAGATGAAACCATCTCTTGATTATCCTGCACTGTGTATGACTTAATAACACAGGTGTCAGTAGTCTAAGAAGAGAAATTCATAACCTAATATGGTGCAAAACAGAGCCCTGCTGTTATATGAAGCCTTGGTGAATTTTAGTTCAAATAAAGAAAACAAAAGGGAGGGAAGAAGGAAGGAAGGAAGGGAGGAAGGAAGGAAGGAAGGAAGGAAGGAAGGAAGGAAGGAAGGAAGGAAGGAAGGAAAAAAGGAAGGAAGGAAAAAAGGAAGGAAGAAAGGTAAAAGCTATGTTTTCTTGTGGAATTTTCTGGCTTGAACAGTAAGCCTAAAGTTCTGACAAACATGGAAAAGTCCAAGAAAAAGTAGAATTATGAGTGAAGTCTCTAAAGGAGCAGGTAGAAAAAAATACTTAATACAGATAATTATGCAAACAAGTTTTTCATATCCTACATTTTAATAAAATTAGGTTTAAGGAAATTCTCTGGGGATTAAGCCCTAAGGAGGTTATCAAGATGATCACTCAGCTGAGGAAAATTGAGCTTAAGGCTAAATTGATTTAAGGTTAAAAACACAGTGCCTACTAAGGATCTATTGGAAAGTAGTGGGTTTCCTTTATATTTATATTTACAAATGGCATCTGCACACATCTGGAGAAGGTTCAGAACTTTACAACAACAACAACAAAAGCCTGGAGACAACCTTCAGCCACATTGATAAACCTAGCTGAATGAGAAGAGGAAAATATGTCTCTTTTCTTCCACCTAGGAATGTGGAGGACTCCAGTGTAATACAGAAATGTTTTGATAGAATCAGGTGAAGTGTGTGATGAGGACTCAATTACATAGATTTGTGCCTTTTTGTGTGAGCATATTTGGATAAAGACAATTATTGTAATGGGTGTTTATTGTTAGGGAAGGCTTAACATCTCTGTTCAGGGTATGAGAAACCTCAGGAATTTCATGCATTTTTTTTTTTTTTTGATTTTCGAGACAGGGTTTCTCTGTGTAGTTTTGGTGCCTCTCCTGGATCTCATTCTGTAGACATGCTGGCCTCAAACTTACAGAAATCCACTGGCTCTGCCTCCTGAGTGCTGGGATTAAAGGTGTGTGCCACCACTGCCTGGCCTTCAGGCCAAATTTTATGTATGAGTATTTTAAATGTAATTCAGTAGCAATTCAACCTTAAATAAATGTTTTTGAGTTTGTATATTCAACTAGACTGTCAAGTTTCATTATCTATATATTAAAACATATGTAGTGAATCAGCCAAATGTGATTATTGCTATGAAATCAATAAAAATCTTGAAAAGAAGGTCTCCTCTTTTGATGTGTCATTCATTTTAGGTCTCTTGATATTGAATATCCTCCAGTAGTTTCCACTGTCTCTGACATTGATAGCATCGCGATCACAAAGGTTTGCTGTCTCCCCCATGTTCAGTTTCGAACCTCTCAACTTGCATCCTTTCATCAGGATCTCTTTTTTCTAGTTTGCTGTTGCCAACAATTAAGTGGTGGCAGAAGAAGGAGATAGAGAACTCAAGGAAGAGCAGTCAGCTCAGTGGTAGCCTGGCGATGGTTGGTTAGATACTTGCTTGGTGTTCAGTCATGTACTTTCCCATCTTCCCCTCACCTTCCTGTGATCTAGCCTTAGTTTCTCTTCTTTTACCACTGTAGCTCTAAAATCCAGTGGACTCTAGTCTAATCAACTAGCCATCAAGCTTAGAGGGCCTCTAGGCACTAATTGAATTGCATGTTGTTGAAATCAATCCCACGTCTTCTGATTTGTTTTTTTCTGAGCTTGAAATCCTGGAATAATGTGCTTTGCAAGGCACCCCTTTCTTCTTCAGCCGGTGAATCTTATTTATAATTAATTGTAAAGAATGCAGCTTATAGCAAGACATGTCTGATAGCTATACTTCTTTCAAGCAAGAGATGTAAGGCTTGGTGTGGTGCACATGAATTTCCAACAGAACACCAGGATGTTTGGTACAAAAGACCATGGCTGGTTGGGATTTCCTTTGGCTCTTCTCCTACGTATGAAAATCCTCCAGGGAATTAATGGCTCATGTCATAATGAGTATCTAATTTGCCATTAATATCCCAAAGCTCTGTCCCTGAGTGGGTCCAAGGAAGCTAATTCTAAGACCCACCTCTTACCCCGTTTTCTATCACAGGAGAGATTTGGGGATCAAGGATAATATATTTGGGATTAGTTGATGTTATTCCAGGTGGCTCAAATAGGTCCAAGTTCATCCCACTAATTTGATGACCTTTGAAATGTAATCTGCCTCAATAATAAGTCAAAACGCTCCTTCACACAAGGATGCCGGCTTTAATATTCCTCAAGGAGGAGGCTCTGAATCATGTTAATAGAAGACATATGCTTCATGCATAGAATTATTTGTGCTTCTGGGTGGGAGGGGAGAAAAATATGTCCTCAGTCAGTGAGGTGCTTTTAAAAAGAGTAACTTCCAATATAGCTACAGTAATGGCTAAGAAGGAGACTAGAGTTTAATATTCATTTACTCATTTGTTATTTATCTTTGCAATACTGGGAATTGAACCCTGTGTGTCTTAAAAGGTAGGCCAGTGTTACACCATGGAGTTATATTCAAAGCCCTTTTGTTTTATATTAGACAGGATATTACTAAATTACTCAGGGTAGCACCATTTTTTTTCTGCTCATCAACAGATCTCACTGGTACTCTAAATGAACACTATAAATCTCCTGCAAAAAAGCTCAAGATGGGATAAGGAAGCTGGGATAGAAAAATTTGTCAATGGCTAAGGGTAACAAAAAGAAACAACAAAACCCAAATGTTAACAACGGAACAAAAGAGCTAAGAAGCATAGGATCCACTTGGCCTTTCACCTTTTCCCCATATGAAGCTACCAGGTCACCTCCACCTCCCATTCAATGCTTCCAGTGGGACATAATGAAAACAGTGGTACAAGGACATAGCTCT
>CABHPP010121486.1:0-41283 GCA_902168425.1 Peromyscus attwateri
CACTGAGATTAACAGTATCATCTTTTTGGCCATGACTTTGGATCCATCCATCGAAGGCTGGTTGGGTTCTCAGTGGTTACAAAACTAAACGGAATGACTGTCTCTCAACAGGAATCTATTAGTAGCCAGTCACCTGGGAGGAGCAGAGCACCATGATTTCCCTAATTCAGACACTGTGATGTCATGGCTGTAGTGCCTTTGCCATGCTCAGAAATTAGCACCTTGCATGTGTGGCTGTCTGTGTGGTCCCACATAAGACCTCTGCTACTTATACTTAATCATGAACAGAATAGGGGAGAGGTGTATAGAGGTCCTGTTTATGACTGAGCTCTCAACTGTCACTTCAGTACTTTGGGCTGCCAGCTATGCATCTGCAATTAGAAAAAATAGATCTGATTTTCTAATTAAAGCTGAGAGTATCATTTGTCTATGAATGTAAACATATATATTTAGAAGGAAGTGTGGGTGCATGACAATTTATCTAAAATATAGTATTAATATTTCTTCCTAAGGTCTAAGAACTTGTCAGTCTTTCTCTTTTGACTGTATTTCCTGTACTAGGTATGAATTCCCTCTTGTGGAACAGGGCTAAAATCCAATCAGAAAGCTGTTGTTTACAACCATGAGAATCATGCCAGTATTGCAATAATGCTACAACCATATTCTTGTTCAATTTAAGGACAGATTCCTGAGAGGAAAAACATAATTGACAGTGTTAAAGAGCCAAAGGGCCAAGAACATGTAACTAGAAAATGTCATGAGCCCTGGGGGAAGACCTACTACTATTATTCTGCTAAATGGATGTTTTATTAAACCAACTCCTTGTGACTTATCCTAATATCCATAGAGTAGTGCATCTCTAAATTCTTATCTTTTTAATAAATTTTAAATCACAGTAGATGGTGGTTAACACAGAAAACTACAACTTGGAAGGTGTAAAAAATACAAGACTATGAAATTCTCAGCCATAAATAGGATACTTATATCACATGCCATCCTCCCAAGGCTCAGGTCTTATTGCAGAAAGATTCTAAGAGCCAAAGGCAATGGATGACTATAAGAAAACAACATTTCTGGAGACAGCATTGCAGTCGCTCATATGAACTCAGCGTACTTATTGCAGCATTCACATTCAAGGCAGATACAATCCTAGTATGCATGGAGAAGTTAAATATGAACTCACATCCTAGCTAAGGACCTCTTGGCTAGTGAGATCTGCTGCTCTGGAGGAGAACCAGCTTTTGTTAAGGTTGGATCTCCTGGTAGGTCAACCATGTTCCAGTCAAAGGCCACACATACAAGAGTATAAATTCAGCAATAATAGTCCTTGAGGGGTTTAAAAGCAAAAAGAGGGAAGAAAATTTGGTGAGTAGACAAGAGAGAATCTAGGAAGACTTAGGGAACAAGGTGAATATGGTCAAATACATTGATGAAACTATGAAAGAACTAATAAAAATGAAGCTATGTCATTTGCCAGGAAATGGATACAGTGGAGGGAGATAAACTAATTAAGTCAGTCTCACAAAGATGAATATTTCATGTTTTCTATCATTTGTGAGTCCCAAGTACAAATACAGAAAATCCTATTTGTAAAGAGGATATGAAAATTTTAACAGTCTGAGGAACAGAGAGGGCTTATGGGAGGTGAAGAGACTACAATATGGAGGGCAGTGAGGCATCGGGCAACACACTCATCATCCATTTTATACTTGCATGAAAATGCTCTAATATAGCACTCTATAATACAAAAGTTTCTTTTTTGCCAGGCGGTGGTGGCGCACGCCTTTAATCCCAGCACTCGGGAGGCAGAGCCAGGAGGATCTCTGCAAGTTCGAGGCCAGCCTGGGCTACCAAGTGAGTTCCAGGAAAGGCGCAAAGCTACAAAGAGAAACCCTGTCTCGAAAAACCAAAAAAAAAAAAAAAAAAGTTTCTTTTTTAAAAGCTTAATCATACTCTGTGTCAGGCTGCATGTACAACATAGGAATAGTTGGTCAACCCAAAATGGACTTATTTTTTTAAAGGGGATATGTGTGTTTTGTTTTGTTCAGTTTTTGTGAATTTTGTTTTTCTTTAAAAGACAGAAAAGAATACAGAGACGAATGGTAATAACAGAGGACATCTGGGAGGGGCTGGGGGAGACGAAAGAATATGACTAAAATATATTGTAGAAAATGTAAAAAAAATCAAAACAAAACAAAAGGACTACTTAAGTTCATGTATTACTTATTACAATAAAACTAAATTAATTAAAACATTTAGATCAACCCCTGTAACTGGAGCTGGAGAAACAGTTTGGTGGTTAAGAGCACATGGTGCTCTTGCAGAAGACCTGAGTACAATGACTCACAGCATCCTGTAACCAACACCACCTTCTTGCCTTTGGGGCACTGACACCTGCATATTCCCACACAGACAGACACCCTACACATGTAAATCAAAAGTAAAACCTTTAAAAAAAAAAAAACCCTCTAAGTCTTGACACTGAAATTCATACTTTATGTTCTTGATCCACTGTAGGTATATATGCCTCCAAAAAAAATCACTCTTCCCATACCAAAGTAGAAAGCTTCATTTCATCAAGGACTTGAACACACATTGTTTTAAGTAAGAACACTCCATGGTTTTAAAAACATATTTCAATCACATTTAGGACTCAGTTAAGACTTTGTTCTTTTACAGCTCTAAATATGTGATTTAGAGCATGGTTCTGGGAACACAGCAGACGGGAACATTGTTTATTTCATACACGAACATACATACTGCAACCCAGAGAATTTCAACTGTCCCTTGAGAAATAGCTTCACACCATATTTGTACTGAGCTCTACATCAGTGTGACAAACAATACATCCTACAGTAAAATCAGGATTGCATGGTCAAATCGGTACAGATGCTCAGAGGCTTAAAGGATGTAAGGAACTTGAGTATGCACATTTAGGGTAGCATGTCATGAACTTCAGAGAATCTTTCATCAAAAAGAAAGAATTAAAAACAAATATTTGTATTACTATTAATGAAGTTGAAACTATAGTTGTATCATTTCTGAAATTTTTGTGATAACTATGATCTATATTGATGCAGTTTTCAGTCAAAGAATGTGATATAATCCTTAAAATCAGTATTCGAAGGTCAGTAGTTTAGAGTCATAGTAATACAAGCATTGCTATCAGTAAAATGCATAAGTTGAGGGACAATGTATTGTGGGAGTAACCGAGGGCGCAGTGAAACCACCAAACCAGACTATGCCATGCGTGGGAAGGAAGACATATTCCAACTGCCAAGGCTGTCTCTGGGGGACAGAGAGAACAGCAAGTGGTGGGGAAAGCATTGCAAGTCTTAAAGGGGTGTGTTTGTGGGGGGGGGGGGAGCATGCCCGGAAGTTAGAGTGGGGTGGAATTATGGGCAAAAAGAGCCTCAGAGTTCATGTGGAAGCTTGGAAATGTGTTATAGGTATGTCCTAGTAGGAACAGAAGAGCCTTGAGCTAATATGGGGACTTTGGTAGGTGTTAGACACGTGCTCATGAGGAACTAGAAGTCCCAGTGCTGGAGGGAGTCGGCTGTGGGGGCAGATAAATGTCTCTTCATGACAAACAAAAACCCACTTCACGAGTTTCTGAAGAAAAGTGATTTCCAGCTTTTGTTCAATAAGCAATCCTCTTTAACTGTTCAGGGTCCCCCCTGAGTCCAGACTATCATTTACACCATTGGCTCTGGCACTGTCATTTTGGGAGGCACTTTGTACCTAATGGTGGGAACTAACTAAAATTTCAAAACATGACATATGAGCTGTTCATTTCAATAAGTGGAATGAATAAGCCAGGAATAATTTCATATACGTACAGTCACAGCCACTCAGTACACAGAGGTAGAGGGAACATTAGTTAATGTCATTCTGGGAAGGGTATGAAACCCTGTGTTATTCAGGGAACATGGAAAAGGAACAGTGTGACTGGACTGAGAGCCTGTGAGAAGGAGCACTGAGACACTATGTTAAGTAGGAAGAGAAGACCAACATGGAGTCACTGCCACTAGTATTTGTGGGACTAACAATCTTGTTTTCTTATTACTGTAATATTAAGGATAATTCAATTATTGCTTCAGAAACTCTTGAACTTTTACAAAACTTACCTTTAAAATAGACACTTTCTAAATATTTTGTGGTTTATAAATTGCATAGTTTCATAATATTAAATTACAGATAATATACTTCACCATATAGTTAACTTAAATAAAGATTATTTAAGTATACTGGGCATGTGCAAATTCCTATACATGTTCATTTGCACAAAGCATGAACATATCACAGATCAAAACTAAACCCCAAATGGTTACAGGCTAAGAAGTATACTTTACAACACTATGTAGGCAAAAAGGAGCGGACACAGACATGTTGGACAATTTTACAGTAAATATATTCCTTGACAGCCTTTTAGAATTAGACAAACTTAACGTGGAAATATTTCATCTCTGGAAAAGTGAATTAAACAGCTTGTATATCATATGCCTTAATAAATAAGATATGTATGTGTATCATACATATGCATATATATGGTATCTATTCAATACACATATATATGTATACATATCACATATATATCATACATACATATTGTATATATTACATACAAACACAATAACTAAATAAAATCCAAGGGAGATAAAAGGGAGGGAATAAGAGTGGAGTAAGCTTTAAAAGTACACCCTGAAATGTACAACTTTAGAAAATGTGTAGGTGAAGGGGAAGTTAAAAAAAACAGGAAGAAAAATAGGCAATATTCACAAGTGAAGGTTGACACTAATAAAATGAATTTGACATTCCACTAATAAAGTTCAGCAACAAAAGTAAAACTGAAAAGTCTTTTAAAAAAGAAAATTGTACAAAAATGTTGATGTTAAGGCTGGAGAGATGGCTCAGAGGTTAAGAGCACAGACTGCTCTTCTAGAGGTCCTGAGATCAAGTCCCAGCAATCACATGGTGGCTCACAAACGTGTATAATGAGATCTGGTGCCCTCTTCTGGCTTGAAGGCATACATGCAGACAAAATGCTGTCTACATAATGAATAAATCTTAAGAAAAAAATGTTTTTAATGTTGATATTCTTAACATAATGAATGTATTGCATGAATAAATCTGTGTGCACAGTTACAGACACTTAGCCCATTATCATTACTGCAGGGAGTATGGTGGCTCACATATACTGGAGCTATAGCTGAGAACTACATCCTATCCTGGTAGGCAGACACACAGACAAGAGAGAGAGAGAGAGAGAGAGAGAGAGAGAGAGAGAGAGAGAGAGAGAGGGAGGGAGAGAGAGAGAGAAACTGGGCACCTGGCATGGGGTTTGTAAACCTCAAAGCCCATTCCCAGTGACACGCATCCTCCAAAATGCCATACTTCCTCCAACAAAGTTACCCCACCTAACTCTCCCCAAACAGTTCCACTAACTGGTGACCAAGCACTTAAAAAAATATGAGCCCATGGAGGCCATTCTCACTCAAACCACCACAATTCCTATGATGTACTTTGAATGTGGTTACTCCTCACTACTCCCCCCATATCTCTGTTTACTCCTACTCCATCACAGCATTCTGTCTTTTTTCCCTTTTTATAGTCTACTCAGTCCTGTGTGCACTGGTCACACATTCAAGGGTCTGGGAACATCAGCTGGAGAGTGGTGACCTACAGGGGCTATACCCTGAAAGAAAACAGACTTGCTGTAGCCCAGGAGCTATCAGGTGTCAACAGCTCCTCAGTTAGTGATCGGTGCTGGTGCACTATTTGTGATTTTCTTGTGACTACCAGTTTCCCACTCTTAGCAGGCCCTCACTTCCTGTTCCTAAGACCCAGGTCTGGACAACTACCACACATCATCTAGCGCAGTTAGGCTTTCTATTGCTGTATTGAAACACCATGACCCACAGCAACTTGGCGAGGAAAGGGTCCATTTCAGTGAAAATGTCCTGACATAATCCATCATGAAGGAAGTTGGGAGAAATCTGGAGGCAGGAACTGAATTAGAAGCCATGAAGAGTATTGTCTGCTAGGTTTCCTCTCCACAGCTTTGTTGGCTTGTTTTCTTACACAACCCATAACTAAATTCCCAGGGATGTTGTGGCAAGCCACAAGAATATATCATAGAAATTAATCTGTGTATTAAAGCTATACTTTGACCAGTCAAGGGTCTGTCAAAAGGCAAGCCATTCATTATGAATAGTTGGTGTTATGCAGCTTTTAATATTTCAGCTGTCTTCTGCTATGGAATTCTTGTGTGCCCAAATATCCCCAGACCATTTGGCAAACAGTTCAGCTCCTCAGACCTGCTGAACTTCTTCTAGGTAACTAACTCCCCCTCTGAGCCTAGGAGACACACTGGCTGGAGATGCGTGGTTTTGTTTCTTGTGCAAATGAAGCTCAGACCATCCCCTTACCTTGAGGCCTAGTGGCTCTCCAGAACAATTGACTGAGAATAAAAGAGCATTTTACATATCAAGGTGGAAGGTAGGGTGGAGCAACATTCCTGAGGAGGCAGAGAACCAAGTGGTGAGGGGAAGAAGAGACAGGCATTTTCTGTAGAGGCAGACAGACCGGCATGACCAGGGAGAAGGGAAGAACACAGAGGCAATGTAGATGGTAAGGCAGAACTCTTGAGCCAGGAGTAGAGAACAAGTAGAGATGGAGGGAAAAGAAACAGAGGACAAAGACGAGGCTGGAAGCATAAGAACTTAGTTGTTAGCAGGACTTTGAGGGAACAGTAAAAGAGAGGACAAAGAGGAACTGAGTGTCAGGATGGAACTGAAGCTATGGAGAAAGGATTTCATCTCAGAGCAATAAAGTAGACGGATAAAGAGCTTGATGTATATAGATTTATTCTTGTCTTGAATGCCAGATGGAGCTGTAGCTGAATAGATGGAATTTTGTCTTAGAGGAGTAAAGTTAACAGACATAAGAGCATAGTGCACATAGATTTTTTTCCCCTCAGATATTCCACACCGGATGTAGCGAAATCCCCAGACCCTGTGTAATCCATAGAATGTCACCACCCACAGTGAGGGAGGCCTTTTACCCCAATATTCAATTAAGAAAATGCACCACATGCTTTCCCACAGGGCAGTATGATAGAGCATCTTCTCAGTTGTGGTGCCCTCTTCCAAATGACTCTAGTTGTATCAAGTTAATGCAATACTAACCATGACATCAGACATCTTTTGCAGTTCCCCATATTTAAAAGCTTTCTTTTCTTCAATCTCCAATCTGAGCCATTCTGACAGGTGCAAGATGGAATCTCAGAGTCATTTTGATTTGCATTCCCTGATAACTAAGGATGTTGAACATTTCTTTAAGTGTTTCTTGGCCATTTGAGATTCTTCTGTTGAGAACTCTCTGTTTAGATCTGTACTCTGTTTTTAATTGTATTATTTGTTTTTTGATGTCTAATTTCTTTTACGTGGTTAACAAATGTAATTTATATATATAATTTGATCTGTGTTAGAGAAAAAAAAGTTTGACTAATTTTTTTTACCAGAAATGTTAATTTTATCTTTTTTAATTTTTTTAAATTCATTTTTCATACCAACCACAGATCCCCCTCTCATTCCTCCTCCCGCTCCTCTACCTCCACCTACCTCCCCTGGACCCACTGTTCATCCTCTCCTCCAAAAGGGTAAGTTCTCCCCTGGGGGTGGTGGAGAGACAGCAAAGCCTGGTACTTTCAGTTGAGGCAGGACTCAGCCCCTCCCACCTGCCTCAAGGGTGAGCAAGGTGTCCGACCATAGGTAATGGGATCCAGGAAGCCAGCTCATGCACCAGGGATAGATACTGATCACACTGCCAGGGGCCCCTCAAACAGATCCAGCTACACAACTGTCTCCCATATGCAGAGGGTCTAGTCCAGTCCCATGCAGGTACCACAGCTGTCAGTCTAAAGTTTATGAGTTTCTATGAGCTTTGTTCAGTTGTCTCTGCAGATTTCTGTATCATGATCATGATTCCCCTTGCTCATATAATTCCTCTTCCCTCTCTTCAACTGGACTCTCGGAGCTCGGCCTGGTGCTTCATTGTGGGACTGCATCTGCTTCCATCAGTTACTGGATGAAGGCTCTATGATGACAGGGTATTCACCAATCTGATTACCAGGGTAGGCCAGTTCAGGCACCCATACCACTATTGTTGGTAGTCTAATCTGAAGTCATCCTTGTGGATTCCTGGGAATTTCCCTAGCACCAGGTTTCTCCTTTGCCCCAAAATGTCTCCCTCTATTAAGGTATCTCTTTCATTGCTCTCCCACTCCATCCCTACCCCGGCTTGATCATCCCATTTCATCATATTCTCATCCTCCATCCCCTTCCCTTTACTTCCCTCCCCCACCCCTAGTTTATTCATGGAGATCTCCTTTTTCTCCTTCCCAAGGTGATCCATACTTCCCTCTTAGGGTCTTCTTTCCTAGCTTCTCTGGAGCTGTAGGCTGTAGTCTGGTTATCCTTTACTTTACATCTAGTATCTGCTCATGAATGAGTACATACTATGTTTGTCCTTCTGAGTCTGGGTTACCTCACTCAGGATGATATTTTCTAGTTCCACCCATTTGCCTGCAAATTTCATGATGTCATTGGTTTTTACAGCTGTGTAATAGTTTATTGTGTATATGTACCACATTTTCTTTGTCCATTTGTCATTTGAGGGGCACCTAGATTGTTTCCAGGTTCTGGCTATTATGAATAATGCTGCTATGAACATAGTTGAGAAAGTGTCCTTGTGGCATGATAGAGCATTACTTGGTATATGCCCAAGAGTGGTATAGCTGAGTCTTGAGGGAAATTGATTCCCAATTTTTTGAGAAACTGCTATACTGATTTCCAGAGTGGCTGTACAAGTTTGTACTCCCACCAACAGTAGAGGAGTGTTCCCCTTGTTCCACATCCTCTCCAACATAAGCTGTCATCAGTGGTTTTGGTCTTAGCCATTCTGACAGGTGTAAGATGGTATCTCAGAGTCATTTTGACTTGCATTTCCCTGATGACTAAGGATGTTGAGCAACTCCTTAAATGTCTTTCAGCCATTTGAGATTCTTCTGTTGAGAATTCTCTGTTTAGATCTGTAGTCCACTTTTTAAGTGGATTGTTTGGTATTTTGCTGTCTAGTTTCTTAAATTCCTTATATATTTTGGAGATCAGCCTCTGTCAGATGCGGGGTTGGTGAAGATCTTCTCCCATTCTGTAAGCTGTGGTTTTGTCTTATTTACTGTGTCCTTTGACTTATATAGCTTCTCAGTTTCAGGAGGTCCCATTTATTAATTGTTGCTCTCAGTGTCTGTGCTATTGGTGTTATATTTAGGAATTGGACTCCTGTGCCAACGCATTTTCTAGGCTACTTCCTACTTTCTCCTCTATCAGGTTCAATGTAGCTGGATTTATGTTGAGGTCTTTGATCCACTTGGATTTGAATTTGTGCATGGTGTTAGATATGGGTCTATTTGTGATCTTCTACATTTTGACATCCAGTTATGCTTGCGCCATTTATTAAAGATGTTTTCTTTTTTCCATTGTAAAGTTTTGGCTTCTTTGTCAAAAATCAGGTGCTCATAAGTATGTGGATTAATGTCAGGATCTTCAATTTGATTCCATTGATCTACATGTCCGTTTTTATGCCAATACCAAACTATTTTTATTACTATAGCTCTATAGTAGAGCTTGAAGTCAGAGATGGTGATGCCTCCAGAAGTTGTTTTATTGTACAGGATTGTTTTAGATATCCTAAG
Source organism: Peromyscus attwateri (assembly GCA_902168425.1). Lineage (NCBI taxonomy): Eukaryota > Metazoa > Chordata > Mammalia > Rodentia > Cricetidae > Peromyscus > Peromyscus attwateri. Next base: position 9,755 of record CABHPP010121486.1, read on the forward strand.
TTTTCTGTTTTTCCATTTGAAGTTGAGTATTGTTCTTTTGAGATCTGTGAAGGATTGTGTTGGGATTTTGATGGAGATTGCATTGAATCTGTAGATTGCTTTTGGTAAGATGGCCATTTTTACTATGTTAATTCCACTGATCCATTAGCATGGGAGATCTTTCCTTCTTCTGATATCTTCTCCAATATCTTTCTTCAAAGACTTGAAGTTCTTGGCATATAGGTCTTTCACTTGCTTGGTTAGAGCTACCCTATGATATTTTATATTATTTGTGGCTATTTTGAATGGTGCTATTTTTCCATCCCTTTATTGTCTATATATAGGAGGGCTACTACTTTTTCTTCTTAATTAATCTTGTATCTAGCCACTATAAGAAGGTGTTTTTCAGCTGTAGGTATTTCTTAGTAGAATTTTTGGGGTCACTTATATATACTATTGCATCATCAGCAAATAGTGATTTGTTGACTTCTTCTTTTCCAATTTGTGTCCCCTTGATCACCTTCTGTTGTCATATTGCTCTAGCTAGACTGTCAAGTACTATATTGAATAGATATAGAAAGAGTGGACATCCTTTTCTTGTTCCTGATTTTAGTGAAATTGTTTTGGGTTTGAGCTTTTGGTGGGATGGGGCATCTTTTGTGCAAGAGTAATATAGTTGGGTCTTGGAGTAGATTGATTAACAACTTTGTGAGGAACTGCCATATTGATTTCTCTAGTGGCTATACAAGTTTGCACTCCTATCAGCAATGATGACTATTCCACATATTTGCCAGCATGAACTCTCACCTGTGTTATTCACTTTCCTCTTAGCACTACTTTCATCATGTCACATAAGTTTGGGTACATTATGTATTCATTTTCATTGAATCCTAGGACGTATTTAATTTCCTTCCTGATTTCTGCCTTGACCAAGTAGTCCTTCAGTAGGGAGTTGTTTAGCTTCCATGAGCTTGCAAGCTTTCTGTTGTTTCTGTTGTTGATATCCAGCTTTAATCCATGGTGATCTGATAGGATACAGGGAGTTATTTCAAATTTTCTTGTATCTGTTGAGAATTACTTTGTGAAAAAGTATGTGGTCAGTTTTGGAGAATGTTCTGTGAAATGCTGAGAAGAAGGTATTCTTTTGTGTTTGGGTGAATGTTCTGTGGGTATATGTTAGGTACATTTGTTTTATAATGTCTGTTAACTCCATTATGTCTCTGTTTAGTTTATGTCTGTTTGACTTGTCCATTGGTGATAGTGGGTTATTGAAGTCTCCCACAATTAACATGTGAGATTAGGTATGTGATTTAAGCTTTAGTAGCATGGATCTGCACCAGATCCCCTGCATATTTGTTATGGGTATTAGATTGGTGTTTTTGTGGGACTCCTAACAATGGAAGCAGGTATTTCTCTGACACTTTCACCTGCCTTTGGGACTCTTTCCCTCCTCTTGGGTTGTGGCCAGCCTCAATCTGAGGGCCTTTGCCTTGTCTTAATGTATCTTGTTTTGTGCTATTTGTACTGCCCTCTCTTGGAGGCCTACTCTTTTCTAAAGAGGAAACAGAGAGAAAATGGATTAGGGGAAAGGAAGGCAGGGAGTAGCTGGAAGAAGTAGAGAGAGAGGAAACTTGTTGGGATGTGTTATATCAGAGGAAATCTATTTTCTTTTTTTAAAATAAATATACCTACTTAGTTTACATTCCAGCAGAAGTTTCCCCTCCCTTCTCTCCTCCCAGTACCTACCCGCAACCTCTCCCTCTGTTTCTACACCCCCAATCCACTTTATCTCTACCTCTGTCCAGGAAAAGGCAGCTCTCCCATAAGTATCAACAAAACATGGCATATTAAGTTGCAGCAAGACTAAGCACTTTTCCATTCATTAAGACTGGGCAAGGCAACCCAGTGCAAGGGAGTAGGGTCCCAAACGTCTGTAAAATAGTTGCAGACTGACCATGTTTTCACTGTCAGGAGTCCCAAAAGAGGACCAAGCTATACAACTATAACATATGCATAGTGCCCAGGTCAGTCTCATATAGGCTCCCTAACTGTCAATTCAGTCTCTGTGAACTCCCCAAAAAAATGAGAGAGAAAAAGAGAGATAAGGGTCTGATTTCATTCTTCCACATGTTGATTTTGGTCTCATGGCACTGTTTGTTGAAGAGACTGTGCTTTTTCAAATTAGTGTATTTCTTATCTTTATCAAAACGAGTCTGTAATTAGGTAAACTTTTATCTAGGTTCACTGCTGTATTTTGATTATCTGTACCTTATTTTTCTGCCATGACCACACTCTTTTTAGTATTATGTTTCTGCAGTACAGCTTGTCAACATGGAAGTTCATTCTTTCATGTTTATTGTTTTTGCTGAAGATTGCTTAGGTGAGCGGGAGTCTTTACAAGTTGATTTTTTTCCTTCTGTGAAGAATGACAGTGTAATTTTCATTGAGCTTGGAAAGCCCATTGCTTCCTTTAGAAACTATGGCCATTTTCACAATATTAATGTTTATTTCCAATGCCTGATGGAATGATGATGCCCCAATCTTGTGTAGTTCTACTTCAGGAAACACAGCTGTGTTGAATTCATGAGTGCAGTCTGTGTCCTGTTCATCAGACCCAGTTTCACAGCAATTCTTCCCAAAATTCTCCCCAAACTTGGGTTCTTACATCCTTTCTGTCTCCCTCTTCCACACTAGTATCTGATCCTTGGATGCTGCTGTGATGGTTGATTTTTTTCCAACTTAACACAAACCTAGACATATTGTCGGAAGAGGGAGGGATCCTCTCCATCACAGTGTCCTGTAGGTAACTCAGTGGTGTAGCTAGAGTTTTTCTGGTCCTGCCTGGCCCACGGTCAGGACAAATCTTTCTCACCCACCAGACCCGCAGCTGCTCAGACCCAACCAAGTAAACACACAGAGACTTATATTGCTTACAAACTGTATGGCCGCAGCAGGCTTCTTGTTATCTAGTTCTTCTATCTTAAATTAACCCATTTCTATTAATCTATAAGTTGCCACATGGCTCGTGGCTTACCAGTACCTTACATCTTGCTTGTCATGGCAGTGGCTGGCAGCGTCTCTATGACTCAGCCTTCCACTTCCCAGAATTCTCTTCTCTGCTTGTCCCGCCTATACTTCCTGACTGGTTACTGGCCAATCAGCATTTTATTTATACAAAGCAATATCCACAGCACAGTGGGGATGTTTCCTTGACTGATTATTAACGTAGGAAGGCCCAGCTCACTGTGGGTAGTGGCACTCTGTGCAGATGCTCCTCATTCATACAAGAAAGCAGGCTGAGCAAGCCATGGGGAGCATGGGAATAAGCAGTGCTCCTCCATGGCTTCTCTCTCTCTCTCTCTCTCTCTCTCTCTCTCTCTCTCTCTCTCTCGTCTCTCTCTCTCTCTGTCTCTCTCTCTCTCTCTCTGTCTCTCTCTCTCTCTCTCTCTCTGCCTCTCTCTTTGTCTCTCTCTGTCTCTCTTACTCTCTGCCTCTCTGACTCTCTGTCTCTCTCTCTTCCATTTGTGGATCTAGATGGAAGTTCTCAGCTATTTGATGCCATGTTTTTCCTCCCCTATCATGGACTTAAGCTTCTGAAACACTTTCTTTCATAACTTGTCTTGCTCATGGTATCTTATCACAGCAATAGAAAAGTAACCAAGACAGCTTAGGGGCTGTCCTACACAGTCAATGCTTTATATCCTGAGGACCCAGTATTTTCATGATAGCTCAGGAACTGTTCAGCATGGTCAGCACCTTACACCACTGAGGACCCAGCACTATCATGTCAGGGGCTGTTTTACATGGTTAATGCCTTACAATTTAAGGACCCAGTGTTTCCATGTCAGGTTGGGAGCTGTTCTACATGGTCATGTATGCATCTTTCTTTAGGTTATCACATCTGCCCTCATCCAATGCCCAGCCTTACTCTAGATCCTAAACCTAAGTAAAAGTGTCCCCAAATCTGTCAGTCTATTGCCACCTTCACAATTTTTGTTATATCAATATATCACTCCATGGTTATTTACTGAATGATTTTTTAAGGATTTATTTATTTATTATGTGTGCAATGTTCTTCCTGCATGTATACCTGCATGCCAGGAGAGGGCACCAGATCTCATTACAGATGGTTGTGAGTGACCATGTGGGTGCTGGGAATTGAACTCAGGTCCTCTGAAAGAGCAGCCAGTGCTCTTAACTGCTGAGCCATCTCTCCAGCCCTGACAGGTTTTTCTTTAACACCTAAAACTGTCACCTTTTAAAATTGAGCCTGCTCCAAGTGAGATACTGAATATCTCACTAGTTAAATAAAATAGTTGTCACCTATTTAAAATAATCCTGTGTCCCTCCAACAGTGTTTGCCACCCTTGAAGACTGTATTGAGTGTTTAGGTAGCAGTGAAACTAAATCAAATGAACTCCTAATTTGTTCCAGGGTCTGAGGGATATGAGGGGTCTTGACCATTGTGGCTCAATAGGAGACAGGAGTCGCTCCTCACAAAACTTCTGGCTTTTGAATCTTGCCTTGAGCTCCAGGAGGTAGGAGAAGCAAAGAGGGACCTCTCTCCATGGTGTTTGTATGGAGAGAGTGGAAATAGTCTTTCCCACTAAAATGGAGGTTGACCTCAGACCTCCCTGCTACCCTCTCCCAGTGGATAAGACAACTTGGTCCCCATCTCAAACTGGAACTTTCCACAGGTAAAAACAATGTTTCTGCCTGAAGGACCAAAAGGAGGCTCCATTTGCTGTTTGGAGGACCTGAGGTCTGTCATCTCTACTTCTAGACACTCACTTTCTGCCCCAGCATTCCAGGAAATGAGCAACAAATACTGTGACTGTTTTGAAATGCCACTTGGAACTGGCTGTGGATAGATTTGGTCAGCCATTTTTACGATGGCTATCCCTCAATCCACAGGTGGGGGAGCTCCCACTTCTATTGCAGCACATCACTTGTACAGATGTGCCATTACCTTTTCTCCTTTGGGACCCAAGTCACCCCTTTCACCTCTGGATCCCTAGGGGAAAACCTAAAGAGAGGGTCAATGCACTAACATTGCACTTCTGTGTGTGTGTGTGTGTGTGTGTGTGTGTGTGTGGTGGGGGGTGGTTAGGAATAGGAGCATTTTCAAACTGATAAACTCCCTAGGCCAACTTCCTCATTTTTGCAAAGCTCCAGGCTCAGATAATAGGTAGCTTGCCCAGTACAGGCATGCTTTCTGGTTAGACCCACTAATTCCTCTTTTTTTGTTTGTTTGTTTGTTTTGTTTTTCAAGACAGGGTTTCTTCTTCTCTGTGTAGTTTTGGTGCCTGTCCTCACAATTGCTCTGTAGCCCAGGTTGTCCTCGAACTCACAGAGATCCGCCTGGCTCTGCCTCCCCCCCGAGTCCTGGGATTAAAGGCATGTACCATCACCGCCCTGGTGCCCTGCACCCATAAGATCTCTTAATGATAGTTAATAAAGGGAAACATAGAAAGTCCTGGGTCTCAGATCCTCTCATCTCACAGGACATGTGTCTACAGGTGCTGAAAGAGAGAAATTAGTAGCCATCTCAAAAGACGTTCCTTCCCCTTCCCTCTTCTTCCTCCAAAGGTATTTGCTGACCAGCATTTTTTTGAATTGACCAAAAGTTGAACCTGTGGGAAAGATAAGGCTGGGACAATAAATCTGTATATCCTAGACTTGGCAAAACAAGGTGTAAAGAGTAATGGGCTCAGTAAACCGGAAGTTGAACTCGTAAGGAATGCAACAGTAAATCTGAATGGGTCAACAAAAATTGGACATAAGGAATAAAAATTCATGTCTCTATAGATACCCTGAGCCCTGTTAGCAATTAGCAACCCTATGCTTACCTCATCCCTAGCCCCTGAGATATGTAACATTCTGCATGTGAACCTTTCCTATATCAACCCCTTAAAGTGAGTGCTCAGGACCTTCCCTCTTCTCACCTACTGTGAAGTGGTGTTGGGGAGGTCCCTGCCTAGGCTGGAATAAAGGAAACCTTTTGTTCTCGCATCAGAAATCGGCTCCTTGTGTTATACCCAGATCACGACCCAAAGAGACCACTGAAGACCGTGGATGTCCAGAATGCAACAGCAAGGTTTGTTCTATAGATACAAATCTAGACAGGGAACTCATTCCTACACCCAATAGAGTGAGGCAGGGAGGAGTTGCTCTTTCTTTGTGAGGCTAGCTTTTTAAAGGCAAAAACCGCAAGCCCTTCAGGGTGGTTGGGGGGGTTTGGCACGGGTGCAACTCGGATTGGTTTATTTTTATTTTTGAAGGTCTCTGTTCTCTTTTAATTGGGTGAGGGCATGTAACCTTTGAATTTACTGGTTGGGGTTTACAATTATCATTTTGGGGGCTGTCCGGGACAAGTCTCAGGCTTTGTCCTTGAGCTGCCATGGGGGCTAGCTGGCCTAGCACGTACTGACTGTGGGGGCTGGCTCAGTGGTCTAGGCTCTGTCCTTGACTCATGCACATAACTCTAAGTTGGTGAGGGGTCCCAGACACTAAACATCTGGCTGAACTTTGAGCAGAGTACATGCAGAAAGGGAGCTACTGCAAGGACTATGTCTTTTGTTCATGGCCCTCCCAGAAACTGCTTGCTCAAGTCTCAGGAAACTGAAATTGAGGCCTGATCTCTGAGAGAAGACTGAGCAGCCTGTTATGGCATCTGCTTGGTCCTTTCATTGCCCCCTTGAGTTGTATAACATCTCCAATCTTGGAGATGTTTCTTTTTGGTAAAAGACTTTATCACCAGGGTAGTATCAGAGACTAATTGGACCAGAACATAAGAGTTTTCCCATTATCAATGGCAAAGTGAGCTTCCCCTTATTCAGTTTTTGCCATCTGCAAGTGTGTCATGGGTTCAGAGGTAGATATTGGAATTCTAGCATCCTCAGTTTAGTGTTACCCAAACACAAATCATCATTTAGTTAACACATCAGTGATATAAGAGCCAACAATAATTAGCAGAAGCACAAGGGCCAAAAGCCCTGTGATGGCTAACAGAGTTCCTTATCCTGAAGGAACTTGGAAATGAGAATGGGGACCAGTTATTACTTTATCTCAGGTTCCCTATGACAGGAAATTCCCTTTTGATCTAACATTCCAGGGGGGAAAACAAGGGTGATGTTTTCTCTTCTGTAATTACTTCCTGCTGACATTGGGACATTGTTGTCAGGGTCCTGGAAAGCCAGAATGTTAGTCAAAGACAAGAGGGAATGTTTTATTGACCAGCTGAAGAGATGGTATGTATATCGGCTGAATTGTCCATATCAGCTTTCAGCAAGTTCAGGGCTTACAGTCATTTGCAGTAGGTTGTCACCAGCAAATGATGCTTGGATGTATCTGTCAGCCAAGTGGAAACCTATTGAGACAGATATAAACTAGGAACAAGAGTTAAATCTTATGAACTTATTTGGAACTTTTAGACCCATAGTCTCAGTAATTGTAGTATTATCAATTTGCCCTGAAATCCATACTGTCTTTTTTTTTTAAAAAAATCAATTAATAAGGTGGCTGTAACCTTGTGGAAGACTCTGGTACTAAGCTGACAAAGCCATAGCTAGTCCAGTCATCAATGCCATCAAAGATCTGAGAAGGATAAATTTTACCTGAGTGCAGACTTCCAAATCTATTAAAGAATGACAGAGACTATCCATTACCCAGACCGCCATCACCCCAGGCTCCTGTAGTCTTCATAGCATTGACAGGACAGGTGTCAGGACAGCATCAGTCTTGGCTGCTGGGCCCATAACGTGAAATTCTCCCTGTGGAGGAGCAACTTGGGGAAGACTGATCTTATCTTGTCAGTGTCTCATTTGTCCATTCTGGGCCGGATCTCTGCAGCAGGTGTTGAGTCAGAGCGTCTTGCCCAGTGGTCGGTGTTGTCCGCAATTCAGGTGGTGTCTTCTTATCATTGTTCCATACCTTCTTTGGAGACCTTGGGAGTCATTGCTAGGAGCTGGGAGTCTCTGTTTGCTATAGTAAGCTTTTTATCAAATAATGTAAATGCCATATTCATCAGATCTTTGACAGGTTTGAGAACCATTATCTATTAAATATATTTGAGCCAAACACATCTAGGCCTAATCTTGAAAACATCTCTAAGTTTGGTAACAATAACCAGGCTAATTAGTTCTCCTATAGATATATTAGTCAAATATACCTCTCAGGTTTTTTTTTATTTAAATAGAACAGTTTATGCTTTAAACTAGTATCTGGATAGCCAGATGACTAGTATTAACTTGTGTTCCTTAACACAAAGGACATGCAAACTCAGACATTCAAAACCAAACATACATGTGGCCACATTTTCATTCATACCTGCAGAGTAGACAGACATTTTTAAAACTATGACCCTTTGGAGTCTCAATGTAACAGCAGAATAGCAAGAAAAAGAAATCTGAAACATGTTTCATTCTTTTATACATCTCAAGTCATTTTTTAATCATTATTTAAGCCTTTTTATCCTCAGACCTTTATAACTTGCTTTTACATATTTTAATAACTTGTATTTTATATATATTTTTTAAAAACTTTTTTTATATTTTTATATCTAAAACCTTTACATCTTATATCCTACATAAACCTTATTTATATTTAAACCTTATAATATACTTAAACTTTAAAGTTAGGCTTTAAAGTTCCATTATTATTATTATTATTATCATTATTATTATTATTATTATTATTATTTTTACCTCAAACTATTTACTTAGACCCAAAATATCATATACTCAAACCCTCATGACATGCTTAAGCCTTTAAATTTTTACATCTTAAACTGCTTTCTGTAACCAAAAAATCATTTATTTAAACTTTTATCCTCATATCTTAAGCCTTTATATTTTTATAAAAACATTATATCTTAAAATATTTTTTTATCTTAACCAACAATAATTTGTACCCAAGTCTCTTAAATGATGGCAAGTATTTGTAACCCATTGAACTCAAATGACCAAAACCCATGGAAATTTTTATTTTTCCTGTGGAAACAAAAGCATAATTTTCCCAGTATCTTGAACTGGTAATTTAACATTTCTTTTTAAAGCAATATCAGGACAGAGACAGTTAACAAGAGAAGTTGCTGGCCGGCAGAAGAGACCTTGAAGCTATCACAGTGAAGAACTTGGCTTAGGAAGGAAGGGAGGGGGAGCAGTGGGCATAGAGTATGTCCTTGGCTGCCAGTGTTCCTGAAAAAAAAGTTTTTGTGAACACCTCTGACTAAAGTCAGATTCTCTGTTCAGTGTTCACACAGTTTTTGTCAGTTGCAGGCAGTCCCCATTGCCCTGTCCAGAGCACCCATCTTTGCCCGCCTGTACCAACAGCACGCACCCCCATCCTCTGTGCGAGCAGCTGGCTGGCTGCAGTCCTGATATCAAGAGAGCTAGGGAGGGAGGGAGGTGGCCATTGCTATGCCTCTCTCTCTTTCTCTCCCAGGAAAATAAGGGAGTTTAGTAGACAGAAACAAGTAACATTTACACAGACAATCCAAGTACCGGAACATCAGCCCTGAGACGATGGCCTCATTCACAGCTAGCAAGCCCTTCTACTGTGGCTCGCACATCCTTCCAGTGGGCTAGGCAAAGGTCTAGTGGAGAAGAAGGGGACTGTCCCATAGCGTCCGTCACAGTCAAGTCAACAATGAGAACAGTTAACACACTACACACAAGACCAAGGGCACATGAAAAAACTTTGCCCCAACGAGACAACAAAGCTTCAAGAACAATGACGGCCTGATGTGCTCTAGGGGGAGCGACCCTCCAGGCTCAATCACACCAAAAACAATCCAGACAGGATCGCTGTCCTTTATCAAACAGACATCAGGGGGCTCCCACATCCCCGTTAGTCAGACATGCACCTTCTTTCTTGGAAGAGAAGGACAGAGTAAAGTAACAATGACCACAATAAAACACAAAAAACATAAAAGGACTCTGACAATTTCCCGGGACAAAATACAAAGTGGCACTTCCTCCCACCATGGGAGAAGATACCCAAAGATGCTCCTAACAGCTTCTCCTGAGCACTTCCTGGAGGAGACTCCTGAACCCAAATGGTCACCTCTGAGGTGGCCCCAAATGGCTCAGGACCAGGGGATCCCTTGCCCAAATTGGGGAACGAGACATCTCTCATTCCCTACAGGTTCACTGTCTAGACATGTCTGTCCCAGTGAGAGCCTGCAAAGTACAAATCCGTTGACCGGTACAAAACAAAAGTAACAAGACGGAGACACAGACAAGACAGAGAGCACTCTTACAGGTAGATGACAATGAACCTCTGAACCCTTGAGGGTCCCGGTGGGGTCTCTGGGGTTCCCGGTCAGGGAACCAAACGTTATGCCCAAATCATGACCCCAAAGAGACCACCAAAGACCATGGATGATGTCCAGAATGCAACAGCAAGGTTTATTCTATAAATACAATAGGGAACTCATTCCTACACCCAATAGAGTGAGGCAGGGAGGAGTTGCTCTTTCTTTGTGAGGCTAGCTATTTAAAGGCAGGAGGCCTGCTCTTCTCTCTCAGCCCATACAGGATGAAGGACAGAGGAGTAGCCAGGAATGATGGCTGCAGTTGATATCTGAAGAGAGAGCTGGGCCTGTCTTCCACTCACCCCCAACTCCAGAGCTGTGCCCAGACCAAAATCTGGGATGCCACCCACCACCAACTCCAGAGCTGTGTCTAGACCAAAATCTGGGATGCTACCCACCACCAACTCTAAGATCTGGTCTGCCACAAGAGACAAGGACTGACCTTTTCCCCTCTGGATCCAGGGAAGCCCTAAAAGAAAGCAGACTGTTTATAATCAGCCTCCAAGACAGCCGGGTGTGCAGTAAGAATGGAAGGACTCCTGAATGTGCTGCTTGGGTCTCCGTACTCTACTGTGAGTTTTAAGGGGCATGCAGCAGTAAACAGGAAGATGTCCTGGGGGCTTGTGTTTATACTAGGCCTGAAAACAATGTAGCTTTTCTCTGACCTCAAAAGCCTAATCCAGAGGCAAAACCCTGATAGCCAAAGAGAACAACAGGAACAGGATCCCCATGTCCCTGTACCCCAGGGCATGATGGCCCCCAAAGGGCTGACTCCCCAGCACACGATGACAGTCCCCCAGTCCTGCCCTCCCCATCTTTGTAGACAACTGCTGCTCCCCAGTCTTAGTGAGAGGGCCTGGAAAAGTCCCTCTGGACCACACACTGAACTCAGTGCCCATTGGTCCTCTTGACCCTGGCAAGCCCATCACACCCAGGTCACCTTTTTCACCCTGTGGCAATTAGAAGATGGAAAAAGACCACAGTGATAGTTCTTCCAGAAACAAACAGGGGTTGTGGGAAAAACTGGGATGGAACCAGGGTGTTGGGTCTGGGTTGTAAACTTGAGGTCCCTTATGCCCCTTTGCCTCCTCCCGGGGCTCCACTCTCCATCTTTCATTGTGGTCGCTGAGATTAAATAGAGAACAAAAATGCCCAAAATAGTACAGATCGCCAAACTAAATACTCACTAAGAAGCTATAAATGGTGATGTTTGATCTTTTCCTGGAAAGGGTTGTGAGAGGGTGGGGAGACAGTGTGAGGGTCTCAGAAAATAGGCTTGCCACACATACAAATTCTTTGTCTGATTTGCTTTTTGCATAGGGTGAGCCTTTCAGAAATCTCATTATACTCTCACCCTCAGTTTGAAGCCAAACAAAGGGAAAAATCAGCCTCTGGATAGATAAATGGGAGGGGGTGGTTAACAAGTAGGGTGGGCTTCGTTGTGACTCAGAGTAAGCTTGAATCTTTTTTTATATAGTTTTTTATTTTATAATTAACTTAATTTCACATATCAGCCATGGATTTCCCCCATCCTCCCTCCTCCCACCTCTCAGCCCTCCCACCCAATCCACCCCCCACTCCCACCTCCTCCAAGGCAAGGTCTCCCCTGGGGAGTCAGCCCAGCCTGGCAGACTCAGCCAAGGCAGGTCCAGTCCCCTCCTCCCTACACCAAGGCTGAGAAAAGTGTCTCAGCATGCCACACCGGCAACGGTGTCGCCCGTGTGACAAATGCTGATCTGGTGGTCTCACGAGGAAGGGGGGCACGTGTCTCTCGAGGCTAGGCCCCCGGCGGTCCCCTAGCAATCAGCCCGAGTAATGGTTCCTGGGTGCATTGTTCCCTAAAGACCAGCCTTCCGTGGACGGTTGGCAAGACTCCTGCTTCTTTCCTCTTTCCTGACAATAACAGCCTCCCTGTGCCTGGACTCTGCAGACCCTTGCTTGACGTACTTGATAACTCCTCAATTGTTACATTGACACTGCCCCCTATGATTCAAGCCCTTGGACAGGTAACACAAAAACCCCCTACTTCAGTGGGGGACACTCATGGATGGATTAGAACAAAAAGAGCTGATGATTCAGGTTCCCACAGATTCTAAGGAAGGAAATGTAAAAACAAAAAGATTGCTAGGTAACCCTCACTCAGCTCATGTAAACTCACAAGAAAGAAAACTTAGGCAACTCCCACAAAAATAGTTAAAAAGTACAGTCAATACCATATTATTAGGAAATGGTGGACACCCCCTCGTTGGAATCCCAGAAGTAGGAATTACTTAGATCCACTCTCTTTTACAGGGGCTTATGACTTTGAAGGGAGTCAGTGGGTAAATCAGGGGAAAAAAGAATGTTGTAGAATCAGTTGTCTTTTATGGAAAGGCTGGCTAGAAGCAAAAAGATATGGTGTACATATGATAGGTAGACAAGGTCAGCTATATTGGGGGGTATGGCTCCTGTACTAAAGAGGTGGGCTAAGGCTCTTGGCGAGGACTTTGTAACTGTCTTTAATAAATTACTAGTAATGGATTACCAGTTATTGAGTACGTGGCCAGGCTCTTGGATTCAGGCCACAACATGTCCCTGTCTGTGCCTGGACTGTCTAAAAAGATTAATCATTCTAAAAACCACATTGTATGACCACAAGAGATTGTGTCTATTGTTTTCCTCTTACCCTGGACTTAGTTCCTTGTTAACATTGTATAAAATCTCAGCCTAATGTTCAGTAAAATTACAGCAGTTTCACAGCATACTCTGGTGTCTGTGTCTGTCTGTCATCGCCGAATCCCAATTATCCTGAGTACCTTCACCCCGTTCTCCCTCGGTCTGGTGGCCCTACTGAGACCCAGTCCGAGGCATCAGCATAGACCCCAGGCACCAAAAAGTCAACCCATGCACCAAGGACAGGTCCTGGCTCCACTGCCTGGGGGCCTCCCAAACAGATCAAGCTAATCAACTGTCTCACTTATCCAGAGGGCCTGGTCCAGTTCCATGGCGGTTCCTCCGCCATTGGTTCTCAGTTCATGCATTTCCACTAGTTTGTCTATTTGTCCCTGTGCTTCCTCCAGCCATGATCTCAACATCTCTCTAAGCTTGAATTTTTTTTTTTTTTTTTGGTTTATTCGAGACAGGGTTTCTCTGTGTAGCTTTGCGCCTTTCCTGGAACTCACTTGGTAGCCCAGGCGGGCCTCGAACTCACAGAGATCCGCCTGCCTCTGCCTCCCGAGTGCTGGGATTAAAGGCGTGCGCCACCACCGCCTGGCTAAGCTTGAATCTTAAGCATTCTCTATACTACAAAACTGCATGCCACCTCTAATTAGTAGAGATATAAAGTCAACTATATGCTCATTGGGGGGATTAATTTGTGGGGTTTTTTTGTTTTTGTTTGTTTGTTTTTGCTTTTTGTTGTTATTATTTTGTTTTTTAAGGCAGGATCTCGTGTATCCCTGGCTGGTCTCATTTAAGTGAAGATGGCCTTGAACAGATATGCTCCTGCCTCTACCCACTGAATGCTAGGATTATAGGAATGTATCACCACTTCTGGCTGCATATTCTGAATTTTGAATATCTTTATAAATTACCTTAAATGTAAAACTAAGCAAGTGAAATTAATTTTGCTAGCATTTTACTTTCATTTAATTTGTCACTTCAACATGTAATCACTGTAAAATAATGGGGAAAAAGGAAAAATTGAAATGTACATGTTGCATGCTGAGGATCTAGGTCGGGGTAGAGCACTTGTATAGCATGTTCAGGTGCTGGGGCTCAGGAGAGAGTGTGAAGGACCGAGGTACAGGACCTGCTACCTAACTGCTGGAAGTATAGCTATAAAATGATGCAGCCACTAGCACCAGAGTATGCACAGCATTTCTAATAGAGAAAAGGTGGAAACCCCAATAACTACTGCTTGATGAATGGGTAAACAAAGGGTGCTGTGTTAATATAATGGTCAAGTATCCAGCCATGAAAAGGAGTAGAGTACTGCTACATCCTATAACATGAATAAACATTACAGACATTAAACCCAGTGAAAGAAGCAAAATGACAGAAGAATGGGATAGTTCCCTATTAGCTGGTTTGATTTCTATTGAACACCCAGAATGAGAAACCTGAAGCAGAAAGTTAGATTGGTAGCTGATAGGGGGTGGGGTCTGGAGTTTGAAGAGTAACTAGTGAATAAATGGTTTCTTCTCGAATGACAAAAAATATTTTAAAATCAAATAGGGTGATGATTGCATACTTTTAAGAACATACTAACAAAAGAAAACCCTACTGGATTGTATACTTTAATAGAGTGAACTTACTAGATAAGTGTATTACATTATTATTTAAAGATTACATTTAGTTCATGTGTATTATGTTTTGCCTGCGTGCATATTGTACACTGTGTGCATGTCTGGTGCCTGTGAAGATACAAGAGGGTGCTGGATTCCCTAGAACTGCATTTACAGATGGTTGTGAGCTCCATGTGGGTGCTGTTGTGGGTCACAGGGTTTGTAGCTGAGAGATATTGAGGATTACCTTTCTCCTCTAGTACAGACTACCTTCCAGTACCATGAACTCTGGTTAATAGGTGAAGAATCTAGTTAGAGATCAGCTCAACTTCTCCATGTTCAATGACAGAAGTGTTACTTTCAGAAACAAGACCTTAACATCAGGTTGTGCAGAGCCACCAACAGCCTTGGAAATACCCCGTGCTAATTGGGGGTTTCTGTGGGTCCCTTTGGTTAGGGACTCAACAGGCTGTACCCTGTTCCTGGCACAGGAGGTTTAAGATAGTGGCATAAGATGTCTAATTGGAGCCTTGTCAAACCTATTGTGGTTTGAGCCCGTTTAGATTCCTTTCACATATGTATAGGAAGCTTCTGGGGTAGTCAGTTTCCATATAGTTTTTCAAAGGGTCTGCAGTGTTGATTGTCCCTGCTCATATTCCCTCCTTTATCTTTCTCTCCCATCCTCCTCTAATTAAACCCTCCTAATCTAGTGTTCATTTATATCTTCATAACACTAAAGACTTTCCCCTTCCTTGAGAGATACTCTCCTCCCTTCTGGTCCCTTACCAAGCACCAAACCTCTGTGGTTATTCAGATTATAGTTCCCATATCAAAACCTCTAAAGAAAAAAAAAAAAAGTATTTGTCTTTTCGGGTCTGGGTTGGCTCACTCAGGATGGATTTTTTTCTATCTCCATCAGGTCAGTCTTAGGGAGGTATTTTCTCATGGCTGCAGGACTGTAAGGACCTGACCCATCACCCAACTCCCCCAGTGTTTTGCTTTGGAGGCCCTGCAGGTAGCTCTACTCCAAAATTCCAATTGACAGTGCTGCACAGGCGCTGAGCATGGTTGGCTTTCGTCACTGGAGTCTGACATGGGCATGCGCAGAGCACGCGCACGGGGTTCACAGCTGCTGAGCACCACTGTGTGCCAGGGTAGCTGTGTTGCTAAGGATAAACCAGAATTTGGCTCATACTGAACCAAGGATCTGCGCTAGCAGGATGGTCCTGTGCGTCAGTGGCGAGAATTTACCAGTGTTTTAAATTTTTAGTCTACCAGTGTTCTATTTTTTACTGTAGGGTTTGGGAGGGTGCGGGTGGGTAAAGGGGGAGGGGGGAGGCAGGGAGGGCCTGCGCAGCCTTAAGGCTGAACATGCAGGAAGACATCGACCCAGATGCCCTTAGTATTCAAGCCCCAAAGCGGGCTAGCTGGTAAATCTGCCTGTGGCCCTCATGCCTGGGTCATGGGTGATCTTGTCACAAACGATGACGCAAATTTCCCCACAACTTGATCGGGTATGACCCAGTAGGGAAGGTACAAAGGGCAGCTAGCATGGGTGACTTGCCTTCAGTAGAACGACTGATGAACTGCTGAGGATACCCCGTGAATGGCCAGGACACAAGGAGCAGGTAATGGGACCTGGGGAGGGGAGAGGGCCAGGAGGGACAGGAACTGTTGGTGACAGTCAGGGCAACTAAGGAGAAACACACCTTCCAGGACTGTAACCTGAGGGAGGGGAGAGGTCATGCTTAGGCTCTTCTTTCACTGAGCCCAGTGGGGTTTGTGCCTGCTTTAGGCTTCTAGGCATCTGGGACCTGCACACCTTGGAAGGGCAGCTCTTAGGCCTTCTTTAAGAGAAGCAAAACAAAGAACTTCAGTTAGTTTACAAATCCTTTTACATTGTCTCTTTTAGAGCACTTTATTGGGTGCTTTAAAGTGATTTAGCTGATGAAACTACATACATTTTATTTTTTATGTGTATACTTAAAAATTTTTTTAGATTTATGTATATGAGTGTTTTGCCTGCATGTATTTCCAATGCACCACGTGCATCAGAAGGTGTTGGATCTCCTGGAATGGGAGTTACGGACAGTTGTGGGTGCTAGAAATCAAACCCAGGTCCTCTACAAGCAAAACTAGAGCTTGTAAACACCAAGACATTTCTCCAGCCCTTAATGGACATGTTTTTAATACTATGTTATATACAACACAGACAATTGTAACATGAGATAAATTTTCACATAAAATGTCAACTTTAAGCCCCCAAAGAAAGAATCACCAAGAAATCTTACATCAGAGGGATCCATGTTTGCTGAGGGATCATGTAAGGAAATTTTCAGTTGGAACTATGACTCTGACTCCCATTCCCTTGAGTACATGTTGTGTGTGTGTTGGTACTTATGTGAAGGGTACAGGTTGACATTATCTTCCTCAATTGCTTTTCATCTCATTAAGAAAATGTTATGTGTGTGTGCACATGGACCCCACACCTGCAGGTAAGTGTGTGAAGGTCAGAAGAAAGCTATACTTGAGAGTTGTGTTCTGCCATATTGTGGGTCTGAGGGTTGAACTCAGGCCATCAGGTCCGCTGGCAGGTCCCACCACCTGATGAACCACCTTGTGGTCCCTACACCTCAATTTTTGAGGCAGGTTCTCTCACCCAAATCCCCACTAGGTATGATTTATTGTCTTGCAGTATACTGATTCAGCTAGACTTGCAGGCAAGCAAGCTTTGGGGATCCTCCTTATCCACATGCCCAGCACTAGATTTTCAAGGTGCTGGGGGTTCTGAACTCAGGCCCTCAGGCTTACATGGCAAGTGCTTTACCAACGAGCTCTTCCAATCATCCCCAGCCCTTCTTTTCTGTTTCTTATTTTACACTGTGTTCTAAAGGGGAACCAGGGACACTCAACAGTAGATTTTCCATAGCCCATATGCTTCTTGATAATCTCTGTAGTTCAGGGTGGTTACTTAGTCTTCTAAATGAGAGCTTTATATAAATAATAGAACAATAAATTATATTTTCAAAATATTATTTGCTTAACAAACACGTTCTTTAAAAACACTGAATTTTCCAACTGTATTTGTCCATTCTGTCAGTCCATTTGTTCCCCACATGGAACTTAGATATCTCCTATACAGCATACACATTCTACTATCTCTCAAGACCCTCTCATTCTTAAAATGTTTATGTTCATCTGCCCAGTCACCCTCCTTACATTCTATAAATTTAAATATTAAATACAAAGACCCATGCTCATTTGAATCCTGATTTTCTTTTGGCTTAAAGCTTTATGAAAAGCAAAGCAAGGGCGCTATGATACAGTGGGCTATCTCCTTATAGAGATATTTGCCCAATTTTGGTGTGATGGACACATTGGAGGGTGCAAGGCAAAGCACTATGGCCTGCTTTCCTACCATTTGGTGTCTGGATTATCATGGACACTCTGTCTATTGTCTGAGAACTAGGCTGTGTACCTGTTGGCAGCAAATATAGAAATATTACTTTTGGGCACTGAGAAATGAAAAAAATCAAAGTATCCATGACTGAAGATTTAGATTTTTGTTTGTTGTTACTGCTATTTTCAACTTGTTTGCCTTTCATAGTTTTAAGAGCTAAAATTTACATAGATACAAGTGACCTGTAGAATTGCCATGGGCCTGTGGATTGTATCATATTTCATTTTATGTAAGGCACAGTGGACTGCATGATAACCTTTTATTTTGTGTACCAGGAAAGTTAAAAATATTGCCTATTATAGTCATAAAATGTCATGGCAGAGATTTTAGCAATGCTAAAATGTGAAATAAAGAGTAAGGTAGGCACAGTGGTCGTGGCCTACAATCCTACCTACTGAATACTATTATATATAATATATAACGTTTATAACAGCAATTAGAGGAGGATTTAAATCCAAGCTGAATTCAGTCTGTTGGGTGTTCTGTTATGCAGATGCACTGCTCTGAGGAAGGCTGAAACTTGTGATAGAGCACTTACCTTAAATGGGGCAGCCATGCACTATATCCCTAGCACAGCAAATGAACACTTGAGTAGAGAAATAAGTAAATAATAAAATTCCAGTTACTTCTCTTACATCACAAGGAAATGAAGTTTGCTATCTAGTATTTACAGTTGAATGTGCCTCTATATGGTAATCGGTAATTTCCTAAAATGTCCTTTCAATTTTTAGACATCACTTCATTACACCTGTGCACACAATCATCCAGACATGGTAGCATTGTTATTATCCAAAAAGGCCTCTATTGAGGCCCAGGATGATGAGGCTGCACACCCTTGATAAAGGTAGCTATTGGACAGCAGTTTTGGTATGAATTGCATTAGATCTTGTCCTTGTTTGTTTTTTGTTGTTGTTGTTGTTGTTGTTGCTGTGATAAAACACTGACCAAAACTAACTCGGGAAAGAAAATGTTTATCTGGCCCACAATTCCACATCACAGTCCATGATGAAGGGAAACCAGGGCAGGAGTTCAAATCAGGAACCAGAGGCAGGAACTGCAGCTCAGATCATGGGGTAATGCTGCTTTTCCATGGCTTTTTCCAAGGCCTGCAGCTTTCTTATACTACTCTGGACTACCTGCCAAGTTGTGCAACCGCCTCTAGGAAGCGGTGCCCTCCCACATCAGCCTCAATCAAGATAATGCTCCACAGACTTTCCCACAGTCTGGTCTGATAGAGGCAATTCCTCAAGTGAGGATCCCTCTTTCCAAGAGTCTTCAGCCTGTGTCAAGTTAGCAAAACAAATGAACAAGCAACTTCCCTCACTATAACAACCAACTAGTACTGATGAGATACTTTAATATGTAGGTGTGGTGGCACACTCCTGAAATTCTATCACTTGGAAAGCTTTGGTGGGGAGATTATGAATTTAGGCAAGACTGGGGTACTTAAGAAGACCCTGTCTCAAAAAGAGAGGGAAAATATGCATAACCTAAGCAATTTCTCTGATCTAAGTGTAACTATTCAAAGCAATTTTAGAAATATTTATCTTGACTTTCTTGAATTGAAGATCACTTTCTTTATACAATACCAACAGGCCACACAGAGGGACAACGAAGAATGTGTAACTATATTACTGTTTCAGGGTGCCAATCCCCACCTGAGGGATTTAAGTGGGAGTACAGCCCTGCACCATGTCGTTTCCAGGGACAACACAACAATTGCCAGCAAACTGCTTGATTACAATGTAGATATTGAAGCAAAAACTGAGGTAAAGACCATTCAACTTCATCCCCATTGTACTTCCAGCAATGACACTCAGATCCACCTATCACATTCCAAAGCTCAAGCAGTCTCAATGACTCTGGTCAGAGTAAAACATTTTTTTCCAAATATGTTTTTTACATTTTTATACATAGTTTAAAGGAACACAGCAAAGCCTATTTTGTTTCAGAATTGGGCTTAATTTTAAAATTAAACAAATAAAAGATTTGCCCCCACACACACACTTCACATACACACAAACAATAAAAATGAATTAATTTTAAAGATAAATGTCTGTAGAATGAACAGAAGTCTGTTGAAATTACAAAGTTACTGATGTGGTTTGTCTCTCAGAGATAAGGCTGGAGTGGAAAATGAGAAAGGTCACAGGCACACAGGCAAATTTGATCATTGAAGAAAACCTACCAAGAAGATATTTTTTTATTTAACTTGTTCAAATTTTCTGTGAACTTAGGAAATGTTATTCAGCTTGGGAGATAATAATTCTCAGTTTAGATTATTAGAATTATTATTTAGATAATAATTCTCAATCTGTTGGAAAAACAGATTGAGAAACTGCTCCAGAGGGGCCACTTGAGCTCACTCATTGAACAAAGGCACACCAAACCTAGATGCCACGTGATAGGGTTGGGGCAATGGAGGCGCACCTCCATGGAGCTAAGAAGCTTGGAACCAGTGAGTGTTTGTGGAGAGTTCTGGAGAGGAGTTGTGCTCACAGGCAATGTTGGACAGGGCAGTGGTGTGTCCAAAGAAAGGGGCCAGCTGTGTGTGTGTGAACCTGCAGCAAGGGATGAAGAAAATCTGTCCTTTGTGACTCATTGTTTGCAGAATCTGTGATTAATTTTCATTGGAGAAGCATGTAGAGTTATAAAGTGTAATTTTTTATAAAGTGTAATCTTTACAGCGTGGGTTGACACCGTATACACTTGCCTTATTTGAAGGAAAACACTAGATGGCGCAGTTTTTAATGCAGAACGGTGCAAATGCACATTCGGAGGTTGAGTCCAAGAGGTACTGTTTCTTCTTCTTTACAATCTTAGTGCTGTTCTTGAGAGTGACAATTGCTCAAGTAAGGAATACTAAAATGATAGGAGGAAGATTGGCTTCAACTCAGAGGCACATAGTGAGTGTGAGCTGGAAAAGGGACTGTTCCAACCAAAACAAACAAACAAAAAGAACAGTGTGCATCAGGACTCATTTTCCCATTTAAAAACAGCATTTCTTCATTCATAATCTGATTTGATTGGAGATTTTTGACTAGTTAAGGAAACCATATTAATGTTTTTACTTTGAAAAGTTTCAACTTTAATTATTTTTAACAGTGAAATTTGTAATCTTTCAGTATTTTCATTGTTTCTTATATATTTTCCTTTAAAATGCTGTGTTCAACATAGTTTTTGAAAATCATGTTGTCTCTTTAATTACTCATTCTACTTTAAATGGCTTTTGAGCAATCATGACAATTAAATGCGATTACTAGATAGTATACTTATGGAGTAGCTAATATCAACATGAATGTACCCAACATACTTGTATGTTTTAAATTGACTTGTTATAGGTGTTTAAACATTTTGCATGCATTCTTTCTGTGTAGCTTGTGTTTGGGCTGGCCACAGACATCCAAGAGGGCTTTGAGTCCCCTGGAAGTGCAGTTCCAGATGGTTGTCAGCCAAGATGTGGGTGATGTGAATCAAACCCAGGTCCTCTACCAGAGCATAAAGTGGTATACACTGCTGAGTCATCTTTCCAGATCCCAGAATGAATATGTTTGTTATGCACATGATCATAAGCATAGGCCAAGATATCATTAGTAGAAATTATTAGCCAGCCTCAGGGTGTTTGCTAACTTCCTGGACCCTAGGCCTCATCATCCTGCCAGTCTGACACATTGAAATGCAGAGAACTTATAGGCAGGAAGAACATGAATAGGAGACTGGGCATCTTGGTAGACTCCTCTAATCCCTGCACTCATGATGCAGAGGCAAGCTGGTCTCTGTGAGTTCAAGGACACCCTGGTCTCAATTATTTGGTGAATGGGGGAAGGCAAGAAACGTGTGCCACAGCAGAAGTGTGGTGGTCAAAGGATAGTTTATAGGAGTTGGTTCTCTCCTTTCACCATTTCAGTCTGAGGAATCAAATTGGACTTGTCAGTCATACTGGCAAGTGCCTTTATCAGAATAGCCCTCTCAGTGGCCCTCTGATGTAAGCTTTGACTAAAAATGTATTAGCATTAATATATACACACACACATGCCCACACACCAAAAAAACAAAACAAACAAACAAAAATGAAACCACACACATACACTCCAGTGCCAGCAGATCACTCTGCTTGCAGGCGTAATCACCTGGGATCCATCCCAGAAAACACGATTGCCAGCAAACAGCTTGACTGCAACACACATGTTGAAGCAAAACCCAGGGTAAGATCATTCAACATCATCCCCATTGTATTTCTAACAATGACACTCAGATCCACCTATCACATGCCAAAGCTCAAGCAGTCTCAATGAAACTGTTCAAAGTAAAACACTTTTCACCTACTCTGTTTTTAATATTGGTATACATAGTTTAAAGAAACGCAGCACAGCCTATGTTGTTTCAGAAGGTGGCTTCTTTTCAAAATCAAACAAGTAAAGGTTTGGGGGCTCACACACACTTCACATACACACCAAACAAACGAATTAATTTCTAAAACCAAGGAAGTTCATCCTCTACCTTTCAATTGCAGGAGAGTGAAAAACAGCTTTTCTCCTGGATACTGAGATCTCCACTTTAAAGAAGATCAGAAGTGCAAAGGACCTGCCTTCTCTTGATGAGATAATAACTGATATCTGCAAAGAAAAAATATATATATTTACTGGTAATTCCTACTAATTTGAAATATAACATATTTACATGTGAGAGGAACAATGCTTCTGTGTTCCTATGTCTGCAGTACTTCAAATAGTGTCAGAGAAGAGGAACCCAGCCTGGAACATTCCTTCACCTCCTTCATACCCTCACTTCTGGGAACACACAAGCTAATCACCTTCTAGGACACTAGTTCTCAACCTTCCTCAGGCTGTGACCATCTGATGAACTTCCTCATGTTGTGCTGACCCTGCACATAAAATTATTTCCCTTGCTACTTCATAACTGTAACTAAAGAGTGTTATGAATTATAAGTCAGTATCTATATTTTCAGAAGGTTTTAGGTAACCTCTGTGAAAGACAGTCCTAGGATTCCCAAATGGGTCACGACCCACAGGTTGAGATCCATTGTTTTCATGGGTATGAGATAGTAAATTAGACTATGGAGACAAAATCAGAAAGTGAGCTACTTGCATCTCAGCGACAAGAACACAAACAAATGAAGAGAATAAATATTAGAGAATCATGCAGTAGCTAGTGTCAACAGTAATGTAACCAACATACTTGTATGTCTTCAATTGATTTATTTTAGGTGTTTAACTAACTGTTTTTCATGCATTCTTTCTGTGTATCTTGTGTGTGGCCTACCCACAGACATCCAAGAGGGCTTTTAATCCTCTGGAACTGCAGTTCCAGATGCTTGTCAGCCAGTATGTGGGTCCTGTGAATCAAACCAGGGCCTCTGCCAGAGCAAAAAGTGGTATACTCTACTGAGTCACCTTTGCAGACCCCAGAATGAATATGTTTGTTATGCACATGATCATAAGCATAGGCCAAGATATCATTAGTAGAAATAATTAGCCAGCCTCATGGTGTTTACTAACTTTGGGGACCCTAGGCCTCATCAGCCTACCAGTTTGACACATTTAAATGCAAAGAGCTATAGGCAGGAAGAACATGAATAGGAGGCTGGGCATGTTGGTAGACTCCTCTAATCCCTGCACTCATGATGCAGAGGCAAGCTGGTCTCTGTGAGTTCAAGGACACCCTGGTCTCAATTTATTTGGTGCATAGGGGAAGGCAAGAAACATGTGTGCCACAGCAGAAGTGTGGAGGTCCAAGGATAATTTATAGGAGTCGGTTCTCTCCTCTCACCATTTCAGTCTCAGGGATCAAATTGGACTTGTCAGTCATGCTGGCAAGTGCCTTTATCAGATTAGCCCTCTCAGTGGCCCTGTAATGTATGCTTTGACTGTTAATATATTAGCATTAATATACAAACACATGCCCACACACCAAAAAAAGAAAACAAACAAGCAAAAATGAAACCACACACCAACACTCTAGTGCCAGCAGATCACTCTGCTTGTAGCCATAATGACCTGGGTTCCATCCCAGAAAACACAATTGCCAGCAAACTGCTTGACTACAACCCACATGTTGAAGCAAAACTCAGGGGAAGATCATTGAACATCGTCCCCATTGTACTTCCAGCATTGAAACTCAGATCCACCCATCACATGCAGAACTCCAGGGGACTCAATGAAACTGAGCAAATCAGAGTAAAACACTTTTCTCCCTGTCTGTTTTTAATCTTGGTATACATAGTTTAAAGGAACACAGCACAGCCTATTTTGTTTCAGAAGTCAGCTTCATTTGAAAATCAAACAATAAAGGTTTGGGAGCTCACACACACTTCACATACACAACAAACAAAAGAGTTAATTTCCAAAACCGAGACAGTTCATCCTCTACCCTTCCATTGCAGAAAATCGAGAAACAGCTTTTCTCAGATAGTGAGATCTCCACTTTAAAGAAGATCAAAAGTGCAATGGACCTGTCTTCTCTTGAGGAGGTAATAACTGATAGCTGCAAGGAAAAAAAAATATATATATATATATTTCCTGGTAATTCCCACTCATTTGACATGTAACATCTTTGCTTGTGAGAGGAACGATGCCTTTGTGTTCCTCTGTCTGCAGTATTGCAAATAGTGTTAGAGAAGAGGAACCCAGCCTGGAACATTCCTTCACCTCCTTCATACCCTCACTTCTGGAAACACACAAGCTTCTAAGGCACTAGTTTTCAACCTTCCTAATGCTGTGACCATCTGATGCAGTTCCTCATGTTGTGGTGACCCTCACCATAAAATTATTTTCCTTGCTACTTCATAACTGTTATTTTCCTAGTGGTGTGGATCATAATGTCAATATGTATGTATTCAAAAGGTCTTAGGTGACCTTTCTGAAGGAGAGTCCTAGGATTCCCAAATAGGTCACTACCCTCAGGTTGACAAAGCACTGTCTTAATGTGTATGTGATATTATATTAGGCCTTTATCAGCTTAGCCCTCTCACTTATATTTTGACTGAAAATATTTTTGCACTAATACACACAAGAAAAAAAAACTGCACACTCACTTCATCACCAGCTGCGTAGTCCCCTTGCTAGCCTAATTACCTAGATTACAACCCAGAATCCATAACTAACAGCAAGCATCTCACGTACACAATCTCAGCACACCTTTATCCATATTGGAGGCTGAGAGTAGAACAGCTGTGAAACCTATCAGCCAGCCAGAGTGGAACACACAAATCAGCAGAAACAGTAAAAGACCCTGTGTCACCTAATAAAGGAGAGAACCCCTCCTGTAGGTTATACGTTGGCCTTCAAGTATGTACTCATGCACATGCGCGCACACACACATGCACACACACACACATACACACATTCTCACACACACACACACATGCACACACACACACACAGATACACACACACATATACACAAACACACATTCACACACACACACACACACACACACACACACACACACACACACTAGTATTGCACAAACAAGTATAGAACTGCATGCACACAACCCTACACTCTCCCAATTGGTAGATAATTTTTAGAATCATGTGAAATTATCTACTCTGGTAAATAAATGGTCTGTATGCATTCATTAGTACTCCTGTTGTAAAACTAACAGTTCAGGAAAATATCTTTAGGGTCTTCTCACTAATTTCCAGTGTTTCTGGTTTTCTTGTGGCATGTGTCCTGGAAAACTATCCTTGTACCATGTGGCCTATGCATTCCCTTTTTGTAACTGGATTAAGCTTACTTAATGAGGAAGAAGCAATGAGTGAAACATGAGACATATGGAAATGTGTCTGGGGAGCTGGAGAGATGGCTCAGCGTTTAAGAGCACTGACTGCTCTTCCAGAGGACACGGGTTCAATTCCCAGCACCCACATGGCAGCTCACAACTGTCTGTAACTCCAAGATCTGAAACTTCACATAGACATACATGCAGGCAAAAGCACCAATGCAAATGAAATAGAAATAAATAAATTATAAAAAAAAGAAGATGTGTCTAAGTCTGACAAGTATCACATGCTTTGATGGGTTCAAGTTTTCATTCTCAATGAAACCACTGAACCGAAAATATTCACATGATTCATTTGAACAGTTTGGACACACATGTGTGATGTATACTCCCTCAGCTTTTTTTCTTTGACCAATAATGCTTCTGAAGCTATTTTGTTTAATCATCTCTGTGTTACATTGATGATGCTGGGTAAGTTTTCGAATGTGTGAGTTTTTCACATAAGTAGCACATACCTCCTCAACCCTGATACCAAAAGGTAAAAGTAGACTGCTAAATTAGGCATGTCACTGAGATGTCATGAATGACAAAGACCTGGAGTCATTATTTGTTGTGGAATAAAAGTCAGTGAGGTTTTCCATCTGCCAAGCAACATCAAATACATTTTCAAAACTCATACTTTCTAAATGTACCTGATTAAATCAACTGGTCTTCTTTGTATGCTATCTAAGCCAACATTATAGAATTGCTTCACCTGTTTTTGGCATAATCCACTGGGTAACTCCCCTTCAGTGCCTCCAATGTATCCTTCAGGCTTTGTTCATGTCACTCATACTGTAATTAGATGATGGTTATATTACTTTCTATTGTCATGCCCAAGGCAACTTCTAGAAGGAAGGGTTTGTTTGGAGTGGGGCTTATGGTTCCAATGGGATGCATACAGTTCCATCACCACCATAGTTCAGGCAGGCAGGCATGGTGCTGGAGCAGCAGCTGGGAGCTACACCTGACTCACACAAGAAACAGAGAGCTCACTGGAAATAGCACAAGTCTTCTGAAACCTCAAGGTGAACCAATAATGACACAACTCCTCTGACAAGGCCACACCTCCTAATCCTCCCCCAGATAGTTCCACCAGCTGGTGGCCAAGCACTCAAATATATGAGCCCATGGGGGCTGTTCTCATTCAAGCCTCCAGAGAGGTGCTGGGGCAGGTCATTATAGCTATCCTCCATGTATGACAATAGTCATAGTTAAGGAGTAAGAACTTGGAAGACATCTCCCAGAATCCGTACTTGCAGCTCCACAGCTCCCCTCTGCTGTGGGTAGTGACACATTTTGCTCATGCATTTCAAAAGTCACCCTCACTGTTCTGCTGTCCCAGGAACCTAATGGGCAATTGTGAGAGGTCCTGGGGAAAACATGAATGCAGTGCAGAAGAGAGAGGTTCCTTTTGTCCCCAAAGCTCCTCATTGTCACATTTTCTTAATCTGGCCATAATACAAATCCCAGTCATAAAGACAGGAGAGAACACATTTTGTTCTTTTCTTTTTACAACTTCCTATTGTACAGAGAATGACAGTGTCGGGTAGTAAAGACAAGAAGGAAAGAAGGCATAAGCTGAGCAGGTCCCCTTTTAAGATTTCTCAAAACTCTGGGCCTTTTACTCAAACAGAAAGGAAGCAGAGGGTACTGAATATCAATGGCTGTTGTGATAAAATTAGACTAAGAAAAGAAACATTTGGGGGCTATAAATCAAGACCCTGACATTAACAGATAAGTCTTAAAACGAATAAAATCAGTGAAATTGTTAAAGAAAACTAACGTCTCAAATTTTCCTTAAAGGTTAAAAAGAAGGCAGAAGTTTTACTTCCTGTACCCTGTGATCCCCATATTACTGTTCTCCAGCCTTGTGTCCATCTTGATTCAACATCTACATGCGATGGAGATGGAGTTGACCCTGTTGATCACAAAAATGATGCGCTGCAGCCCAGGACACTCTTCTGGATCCCACAATTACTTCAGGTATTTGCACTGGGCATGCAAGGGGGAGACCATATGCTGACCCTGAGCCTGCTCCTGGTCACCACACTAGTGACACCATGGACCCTTTTTAAAACACTGACCAAGTTCTTGAAGCTTGTCTTAGAGCAGAACATAAGTGTAGTAGACTCACTACTGATCAGGAATCTTCTCTTGTTCATGTCCCATGTGACACTCCAGAACCTACACAGGATAGCAACAAAATTGTTGATTCTGTAAATACAGCTGACCACACCAGCTATACACCTCTATTAAATCTGTTCCTCCTCTGGCAGAAGACATGCTGCTGCTCCTGATATCATCAGTAATGTGGTTCCTGGCACTATTAGTATCAATTATGACAAGGATAAGATACCTAATCAATCGAGTATTCCACAGACGAAATCATTCAAGAGATCGCAGGAACCAAAACATTGGACAAGGTAAGTGAGACCACAGAAGTGGTTTAAAATAGACGAAGATTTTTGTACTAGAAATCTAATTCTCTTTGGCACTAGTATATATGATTAAAAATTTTCATGCTTTATAGAACTTTTAGGCATTTTTTAGCACCAGAAAAGAATTGATTCATTTTTTTCCAATAATATTGAAAATATATCACATAAAAATAACAGTTTAGTCCAACAAAAGTGCCCACGTAAAGCTGGTAGGTTCACAATTGTCTCCTATTCTGGAATGAGGGAATTACTTTCACTCCTAATGTGAACCTTGTGTTTTCTGAATGGCTAAGCAGAGAAATGTAACTGTTAAATATTAGTTTCTATTTTTCTGTGTGCATACACTGTGACTTATGATTATAGCATCTTCTTGGAAACAAACATTCCAGAAGAAGCAACATCTGAGAACAGAACCAACAAAATGAGGCTCCACATTCTCACACCTTCTCAAACACAATGATACTAATGTCACTACGTAAGATTCTACTGATGATGCCACTGCTACTGCTGATCCCGACGATGTCACCAGTGATGTTCTTGATGATGCAACTGATAGTCCTTTCTTTTCTTTTTAGTTGCTGCTGAAGCTGATTATTAGTTCTCTGAAAGAAGAACACAACAAGTGACAATCTGTCAGGAAGATTTTATAAAAAGTAGACATTGTTAACTTAAATATTTTCTGAAAGAAGACACAGTATATATTGAATTCCGTATATGTTTGAAATATTTTCCCATTAAAATGCATTATGCAAATATTTTAAGCTGTTTCTTGGTATTGTACAAACTGATCACCTGACCTCTCAGTGATATGTTTAAGGGGAAGGATTTTTATTATAGATACCAGAGATAGAACAGATAGAGTCATCTGGAATGTCCAAAGCAGAAGGAGATGTTGGCTGAACATAGTCAGCCAACTGGACCTGGCTAATGGTAGAAGCATAAACAGCTCAGAGAGGCAGAGAGAGAGAAAGAGACAGAGGAGGAGACAGAGAGAGGGAGAGGAACATGGAGACAGGAGGAGACAGAGACACAAAGACAGAGAGATTTATAAAGAGACTGAGAAGCTGTGAGAAGGGATGCTTCTGAACTAGAGGGAGTTTAGGGTAGGGGAGGAGGGGAGAGGACCTAGGACACTAGCATAGACTTTGAAATGCATAACAAGTACTTGTGACACTGAAGGAGCCTGGAGGCTAGCATGTGCCTCATTATGGTAATACACACCACAGGCAGCCATTTTCTCTACTGCCAGTCATAAGAGAAATGACACCTTTGGGTAGAGCTTCACCAGTTTTTGAGGAATGTTGACATCTATCTACCTTCCAGAAATCCTCCTAAAGTCCAGGTTGAGCCCATTTCCGGATATCTGAGCCTGCCCTTGGAGTTTTGGAAACTGGAGTTTTCTTTGGACATAACAGGCATCAATGAATTTTAGTGGATTTTCCAAGTCACAAACCAGTCCTATTGAGGTTTACATATTCAAACTGCTCAAACACAAGTAAAAACACCCCCAAAGTGCCATAATGTCCTTAACATCCATAGAGTTCAAGTGTTGTTGCTTACCTGCATTTCCTTTTCCTTTAATTTTGTGACATCCCATCCCCCAGCACAAATTAACTGCATAAAGTCCCTCACTGAGGGGTGGGGCCTTATGAGCCCCTCCCTGGTATTCAAGGTGTCCTGGACACCCTTATACAGAAATCAACTACAACCTCTGCCTCCCTCTTCCAAATTAGTCCCTGAGCCTTGGAGGGTGTGATTCAAACATCCGTTGAGGTCTGAGCACTTCATACTTATTATGCATTCTCTAAAGTTTGGCCAAGTATGAGTCTGGGAATTCACCATAGCCCACTGCATAAATAAATGTCTTTTTTTTTAATTATTAAGAAGTTTTCTATTCACTTTACATATCAACCACAGATACCCCCCTCTTCCCTCTTCCCACGCCCTAGCCTTCCCCCCAACACATCCTCCATCCCCACACTTCCCAAGTCAAGGTCTCCCATGGGGAGTCAGCTGAGCCTTGCACAATTGCTTTAGGCAGGTCCAAGCCCCTCCCCCTTGCACCTAGGTTGTACAAGGTGTCACACCCTAGGCACTGGGCTCCAATAATCCCACCCATGCACCAGGGACAGATTCCCATGCCCTTGCCTGGGGGGACCCCAGACATACTAAACAACTGTCTCCCATATCCAAAGGGCCTAATCTACTCCTATGGGGGCTCTACAGCTGTTGGTCCACAGTTTATGGGTTTCCACTAGTGTGGCTGGTCATCTCTGCACGTTTTCCCATCATGATCTCGATGTCCCCTGCCCACAGAATCCCTCCTCTCTCTCATCCCTTGGATTCCCAGAGCTCAGCCTGGCACCCATCCATGGATCTCTGCATCTGATTCCATCAGTCACTGGATAAAGGCTCTATGATGACAGTTAGGGTATTCACTAGCCCAGGCACTCTCTGGACTATTGCCAGTAGTCCAAAGTGGGGTCATTTTTGTAGATTCCTGAGAACTTCCCCAGTACCCTTCCTCTTCCTATTCCCATGAAGTCTTCATTTATCATGGTATCTCTTTCCTTGCTCTCCTACTCTGTCCCTGTTCCAGCTTGACCCTCCCATTTCCTTATGTTCTCATTCCGCATTTTTTGCCGACCATTACCCCTCCCAGTTTGCTCATGTAGATCTCATCTATTTCTCCTTCACTGGTCTATCTATGTGTTCCTCTTAGGGTCCTCCTTGTTAGCTAGCTTCTCTGGAGCTGTGGGTTGTACTCTGATTATCCTTTGCCTTACATCTAGTACCCACTTATGAGTGAGTACATACCATGTATGTCCTTCTGAGTCTAGGTTACCTCACTAGGATGATATTTTCTAATTCCATCCATTTGCCTGCAAATTTCATGCTTTCATTGTTTTTTACTGCTGAGTAATACTCCATTGTGTATATGTGCCACATTTTCTTTATCCATTCTTCAGTTGAGGGGCATCTAGGTTGTTTCCAGGTTCTGGCTATTATGAATAATGCCTCTATGAATATAGTTGAGCATGTATCCTTGTGGTAAGATTGAGCATTCCTCGGGTATATTCCCAAGAGTGGTATAGCTGGGTCCTGAGGTAGATTGATTCCCAGTTTTCTGAGAAACCACCATACTGACATCCAGAGTGGCTGTACAAGTTTGCATTCTCACCAACAGTGGGGGAGTGTTCCCCTTACTTCACATCCTCTCCAACATTAGCTGTCTTCAATGTTTTTTATCTTAACCATTCTGACAGGTGTAAGATGGTATCTCAGA
>CABHPP010121487.1:0-14361 GCA_902168425.1 Peromyscus attwateri
CTCTTTTGTTGTGCAAAAGCAGATTGTGTGGTATAACATTGGATTCTGTGAAAATATAGGTGCTTTCCTATTCTCATTTTTGGGGGATCATATTCATTACTTAAATTCTGAATAACTTTTGTATCCTTTCAGATTAAAAAAAAATCTTTGTGTGCATGTACATGTGTGTATGGACTGCATGTACATAGGTATTCATATTCATGATTTTGGGGGCACTGTGTCATGGGATACATACAGAGGTCATAGGACAGCCTTGGGTGTTGATCTTCACTTTGTACTTGGAGTCAGGGTCTCTTGCTCCCCACGTGTGTGCCAGCTCAGCTGGCTTTTGAGTTTCCAGATCCTCTCCTGTATCTGCTTCCATCTGACTGCAGGAGCACTGGATTACACACAGCGGCTTGTCTGGCTTCCTGTGGGGTCTGGGGGATCTGAATTCAGGACCTCACGCTTATGTGACAGATGCTCTACCCACTGAGCCATCTGCCCACACCAGTATAGAGCTTTTTGGGTTCCTGTAGTCAGTTACTACTGAAAGTGAGCAGTGTGTCCCTTTTCCCATTTATTCCTTTAGGGTAAGTAATGGGATGTTTCTAAGTTTTATTAATCTAAAATCCATTGAAAAGGAACTAGAGGGACAGGAGAGACGTCAGTGGTTAAATGGACTGCTCTTACAGTAGACCCGAATTTGCTTTCCAGAACCCACATTGGTTCTTTCACAGCTACCTGTAAGTCTAGCTCCAGGGTGGAGGTCTGATAGCTCTGACCCCCTCGGGTGCTAGCACTCACACACACATATCCCCACCCCTCCATATGCATACTTTAAAATTATTTTTAATCTTAAAAAAGGGGAGGGGGGGGGGAAGAAAAGCAACTGGAGTCTCTTTAACGTTGTAAAAGGTCCATTTCTCGAGGCTGCCGCAACAGATTGCCTCAGGGTTAGTGGCTGAAACAGATCGGGTTATTCTCACAGCTCCGGAGGCCACAAGTCTGAAGTTAAATTAAGGGTTAGTTTGGATTTCATTCCCTCTAGGAGTTTTGTATCTTTCAGTTTCTGGATGCTGGCCCCTTTCTTTGACTAGAGGCCCATCCGTATCTGCCTCATCGTGCTATTTCCCCTTCTCTGTCTCAGATCTCCATCTCCCTTTGTATTGTGGTGACATTTGTCATTGGATTGTAACCTGTAGGCCCACCTGATAATCTAGGATAATTTTGATCTCCTCAAGATTCTTCATTTCATCCTCAAGACTAGTTAAAAACAAAAATAAACAAAACATTTATTTACTTGTGTGGGTACACTTGTTCCATGGTGTGTGTGTGGAGACCAGAGGACAACTTTCAGGAGTCACTTCTTGTACGTCCCAGGGATTGAATTTAGACTGTTAGTCTTGGCAGCAAGCACCTTTACCTGCTGAGCCATCTTGCCAGCCTCAGAGACACCTTTTCAAAATAAGGGAATGTGCACAGCTTCTAAAGCTTAGGGTGTAGATGTAGGGTTTGGGGGCCACACTTCAGTCCTTTACAACAGTGAGTTCTAAATACTCAATATTTTGTTGGTATTTCTTAGTCTAGTGTTATAGCTTAGTATTTGTTTTTGCTTTCTTTGATATACAAGTAAAAGGCTGGCTTCCTCTGCTCTGGTTAGCTTAAATAATCTCCTATAATACTTTAATTTCTTATTTATGAATTTGTAAATTTACCTCACATTCCTTAAGCAGAACATGTGATTGGTTGTCTAATTTTCAGATCAAGCTGATTTCTGAATAACAACTGACTTCTTGCTAATGTTTTGGTACTCTCTTCTTTTTTTTTAATTTTATTTTATTTGTGTATGAGTGTTTTGTATGTATTTATGTGTACCATGTGCCTGCCTACAGGAGCCAAATAGAGGGCATTGGATCCCCTGGGACTGGAGTTACAGATGGTTGTGAGCCACCATGTGGGTGCTAGGAATTGAACCTGGGTCCTCTGCAAGTGCTCTTAACTGCTGAGTCAACTCTCTAGCCCTCTTTTAGTTCTTAATTGATTTTGAAATGACTATCTCCTGATAGCTGATAGTGTACCAAAACCCAACAATATGAGCAAACCCTTCAAACAAGACCTCATAGCAGATGTGACATAACCTTTGTTTGTTTGTTTTTCAAGACAGGATTTTTCTGTGTAGCCCTGGCTGTCCTGGAACTCGATCTAGACCAGGCTATTTTGAATTCACAGAGATCCATCTGTCTCTGACTCCCAAGTTCTGGGATTAAAGGCATGTGCCACCACCACCTAGCAACTTTTTTTTTTTTGTTTGTTTTTTTTTTTTGGTTTTTCGAGACAGGGTTTCTCTGTGTAGCTTTGCGCCTTTCCTGGAGTTCACTTAGTAGCCCAGGCTGGCCTCGAACTCACAGAGATCCGCCTGGCTCTGCCTCCCGAGTGCTGGGATTAAAGGCGTGCGCCACCAACGCCCGGCCGCAACTTTTTTTTTTTTTATTTCAAATTTTTATTCATACTTTTACATGGTCAGATCATAACTGACTTTAAGATTATTTCTAGACAGGTTCTTTATAGAGTCAAATAGAACAATTCTAAGCCTTACAAATGAATTTTTTTTAAAAAAAAATATGGCAAATACACAATTTCTGCAAATAAAATTGTACTAACCCTTCTTGGTATCAGTGAACAGCTTAGGCAGATATCCGGACATTGCCCATGAATCACATAGACATAAGGAAGAGATAACTTTTATGTTGAGAGTTTATACATAATAGGACGAGAACATTGGCATTTGGTTTTGCTTTTGTACAAAAAGGACTTGGATTGGGCTGCTTGGAGACCCAGAATTAAGAGGCCACGTCTGTCCTTGAGCCAGAGTTGAAGACAAACTTGTGGGGAGCTGAGCAGAAAGTGTTTAATGCTGGCAGAGGGATGACTGGGACATCTCCAAAAAAGAAATGGCAGCAACCGTGTTGTGCCATCTTTAGTTGTGGTAAAGCTGAATTTATCACATCTCTGATCAAAGACGCTAGATGAGTACTCAGGTTGAGATTGCCACATAGACTGTAGTAGTCATGAGAGAAAATGAAATATCTTTATTTTCTTGTTTATATATATTCTTTTCAGACAGGGTGTCACTCTGTAGCTCAGGTTGGCTTAGAATTCACTCGAGGGGCTGGAGAGATGGCTCAGGGGTTAAGAGCACTGGCTGCTCTTCCAGAGGTCCTGAGTTCAATTCCCAGCGACCACATGGTGGCTCACAACCATCTGTAATGACATCTGGTGCCCTCATCTGGCCCTCAGGGATACATGCAGGCAGAACACTGTATATGTAATAAATTAAATCTTAAAAAAAAAAAAAAAAAAAAAAGCAGTCACTAGAACTTATAGTGATCCTCCTGCTTCAGCATTCTAGGTCCTGGGATTAAAGAAGGAAGCCACCATACCTGGCTTTAACATTTTGAGTGTATATTGTGTGTATGGTGCTTGTGTGTGAATGTTCAGGTGAAGATGTACGCACAGGGAAGCCAGAACGGGATGTGGGTTGTCTTCCTCTATTGCTCTCCCCCTATTGCTTTAACATGGGGTCTCTAAACTCAGTCAGAAGCTTGCCATTTTCAGCTAGGCTAGCTAGCCAGCACACTTTTGGGATTTACCTGTCTATCCATAAATTTTGAAATTATAGGCATGTGCAGACGTGCTTGACCTTTTTTTTTAAGACTTGGGAACTTGTGGTTCAAACTCAGGTCCTGATACTTGCAGGGCAAGCACTCTTACCTGTTGAATCATCACCCCAGTTCTTTTAGGGTTTTTTTTTTTTTTAAGTTATTAAAAGTTAATATGAGTGGGCTGGTCAAATGTCTCAGTGGTCAAAGTCACCTGCCACCAAATCTGATGACCTGAGTTTGATTCCCAGCACCCACATAGTAGAAGAACTATTCTTAAAAGTTGTCTTCTGACCTCCCCAAGCACAAGCTCGGGTTGGGCCATATGGGGAGAGGAGAGAGGGGAACCAGGTGCAGCAGCCTGGAGGCCAAAGGTACAAAAGGGCGGGTAACCATAATATCTGGATTATATAGGGAAGAGTTTCTGGGGAAAGGGCAGCCCAGCCCCTGGACTGGAGAATTCAGGGTAGAGAGTGGGGATGGGGGGTGAGATATGCTAGCCATACCCTGTAATGTTAAGGAGAACCTGGAGGCCAGGTCCGCTTTGATATGTTCAATAGGCATCTCAGCCATTTGTCCCGGGTTTGAAACTTAACACTAAGAAGCATGAAGTCCTGAGTTCAAATTCCTAGCAACCACATAAAAAGCCATGCATGGCTGTGTGTACCTGTAGCCCCAGCACTGTGGTGGATGGAGACAGGATCATTGGAGCTGCCATCCTAACTTCAATTTTAGTAAAGGCCCTGTCTCAAGGGCATAAGGTAGAGAGTGATAGAGCAGGGCACCAGAGGTCCTGCTCTAGTCTCTAGGAGTGAGCATGGGCATGCACACATGTGCATACACCACTCATACCCACACTCCAAAATTAATTCATGTTTCAAGTATTTGAGTATTTCTCTTCTCATTGCAATGAAATCCAATAAAAACTGGTTATTGGTATTTGAACATGTCTCCTCAATACTAGTGAATGTTTTTGTCACCATTGTATTTCCACTTAAATTTGTTATTAACAATTAGAATTTACTTTAAAATATAATTCCCATTAATGGCTTTGACTGCTATTCCCGTCTGGCCCAAATATTAGTGTTGTATTAATCAAATTGTAGTAACAATGAATCTTAGGTTATTGTTTATTTACATATTTATTTTGGGATACAGAATCTCACTTTATAGTGGACACCAACCTTGAATCTGGATATCTAGCTTGGGTCTCAAGAATAGCTGGGATTATAGGCTTGTGCCATCACCCCTTTGCTGAGATCCTTTATGTAAAATAAGTTTAAAATTTTCAGTGGATCTGCTTTATGTTATAGAATAGTTTGAGAGTACTGGGAACAGATAGTGGTTAGATCTGAGTTGCTGCTGTTTGTATAATGTGCGCAGACTCTAGACTTCTCTAGGCTTTGTACCTTGCACAGAAGCTTCTTTCAAGTTCTCAGAAACAAAGGCTTCTACCTGGCGGCTATATAAAGCTGGTTTGTTCTTTCTGACTTATCGAGCATCTTAAACTTCCTGAGTCAAGTTTGCATCTGATTCTTGCTGAAGGCAGCTAAATTCCAGGGATGAAATATGTTTACTTAGAGTTGAAGGGGACTCCCAGGTCATCCAGTCTGATCCTTGTATCAGGTCTGAATTCTTTCTCACTGTCAGTGATCTTAAAAAAATGTTAATTGTTTATACCCTCAGTTTTGTTCCTCTTTGCTTATTTATCATCCTTGTGATTCTTAAACACACTAAATTACTTGCTTTGTTTAGCTGGGAGCAATAGACCTGGGTAGACTTGGGTGTGCCTTTGCTTAAGCAGATTGAGCAAAACCTTTGGTTCAGGAAATTAAAACATTTCCCAAGTCTAATTCTAGTCTAACACAACTTAAATCTGGTGAAGAAACTGGCTAAACTTAAGAGATTTATAAGATAATTTTAGAAAAATGTAACTAAAACTTTATTTTTATACTTTTTATAAACATAAAACAAACCTAGGATTTAATGTTTCTGTAAAATAATGTTTTTATTTATTCTTTGAGAATTTTATACAATACATTTTGACCATATTCTTTTTCCTCTCCCAGTTCTTCTCAGATCCTCTGCCTTGTGTAGTCTTTTATGCCTTATTTTTCTATTTTAAATAACAGATGCTATCTTAGTTGGCATTTCTATTGCTGTGAAGAAACACCATGATCATGGCAACTTTTATAAAGGAAAACATTTAATTGAGGTGGCAGCTTACAGTTTCAAAGGTTTAGTCTATTATCATCCTTGCAGAGGCATGGCAGCATGCAGACAGACATGGTGATGGCTACATCTTGATCAGAAGGCAACAGGAAGTCAACTTTGGGAGTAGCTTGAGCATAGAACTCAAAGCCTGCCCCCATAGTGACTCACTTCCTCCAACAAGCCCACACCTACTCCAACAAAGCCACACCTCCTAATAGTGCCACTCCCTTTGGGGGCTATTTCAAACCACCACAGATACAATGAAACATTCAGACATTTTGAGAAAGCCATATTTCCCCATGTGCTTACTCTACACACATCTTCCATAGGTCTGTAACTAGTTTGGTGTGAAACTTTAGACTTCTTCGAAGAACTTTAAATAAACATTGGAGTTGGGGGAGATGCCTCCATAACAGCGATATCTTGGATGGGTTTTTATCATGGCATTGCATATGACTGTGTACTTTCATGAGGAAAGCAAAGGGAAGCATGGCTGCTTTTTTTCTAAAATGATCCAAGTTTGAAGAGCTGAAGAAACTTGGGAGATGACACTTCTTAATGGAATTAGAGGTTAATTCTTTCTGTATTTTCATCTTACAGTTTCTTAGACAGTGGTTGATATTAATAGCTAGAGAATCTAGCACTAAGTAATATTCCCAAAAGGGTTCTCAGAGCTTAGGTTTTCATCTGTGTATCCATATATCAGCATTCACATGTGCACTTTGTTTCAGGTGCTGTGCTGGTGTCTGATGGGTGAAGAACTGTGTGGAGCTCACATTCTAGTGGGGAGACAAGCAGTAACAAGATGACTCCCAGTGACTGCTCTGTGACCCTGTTTACCCTAGGGGTGGAGGGTAGGGCTTTAGAAAGCTGCTCTGAGCAAGTGCTCAGAGTGTGTGTGCTCTGAAAAAGGGTCAGTGTGGAAGCTCTTAGGGCAATCCAGGTAGAGATGCTAGTCAGGGTAGTGAAAGAGTACATATGCTGAGAATGACAAGAATCCTCCCAGGTCTGTTTCAGAAATAGCCAGTAGGGGGGCTGGAGAAATGGCTCAGAGCATAAGAGCAGGTCCTCCGCTTCCAGAGGACCTGAGTTGTGTTCCATGTCAGGTGGCTTACAACCATCTGTGACTCCAGTTCCATGGGGATCCAATGCCTCTGGCCTTTTCAGGCACCTGTACTCATGTGCACATGGCACTACACCTATACACACAATAAATTAAAAATATTTTTTTTTAAAAAAAGCAGATGTGAATTTGTGATTGGTAGCAAAGCCTTTACTGAATTCTACTGTTTATCAGTATTGTTTATGAAGATCATTCATCCTACACAGTGGGCACCATTCTTAGCTTTTTATAGACAGAAAACAGGTCCACACAGTTCACAATGTAGTCTTCATGACAGTCCAGTTTGGGGGCTGTGTTTGAAGATGCTTTTACAGGTGGTGACTGAAGTGAGTTCATTGTTCTTAGGGTATTCCTGTTATTAAAAGTATGGAGAAGCCGGGCGTTGGTGGCACACGCCTTTAATCCCAGCACTCGGGAGGCAGAGCCAGGCGGATCTTTGTGAGTTCGAGGCCAGCCTGGGCTACCAAGTGAGCTCCAGGAGAGGCGCAAAGCTACACAGAGAAACCCTGTCTCGAAAAACCAAAAAAAAAAAAAGCATGGAGAAACAATCACAGAAAATACTTGATATTTGAAACTGTTGAATAGTTGTGTACTAGCTCTTCCAAATAGAGGGAAAGGAACACTTCAGAGTAACTTCTTCCTTGGGCTATGCAGATATGCTTCACTGCTGCTGACAAATCCCTTTGAATCTTCACTTCCAATACAAGTCACATAGTTATATGATTGAGCTAGGCAAAGTGGTTTTCAGTTGGTACTAGAGAGAATGTGATACCAGAATTACTATGAAGACGTCAGACATGGCATTTAAGACATTTCAGTTTTGTCCTGCCCTGCCGCGCCATTATCTGGTTTCACTCTACCCCATCTGTTTCTTTTTGCATTATAAAAATAATCTCTATAGTGTACTTTTGAACTGGTCCTCTACACTTAAGGTGCAGCTCAAACCTGTGCTAGTCCTCATCTGTCATCATCACACCCTACCCTTTACATTATTAACATATCATTTTGATACGAAATTAGTATGTCATTTATATGTGTGTGTGTGTGTGTGTGTGTGTGTGTGTGTGTGTATGTGTGTGTATGTATGTGTATGTTGTCTCCTCTCCAAGATTGTAGTCTCGGAACTGTCAGTAAAGGGAGAATGACCTTCCTTTTGAACAAAAAGGGCAGAATACCTCAGGGAATCCCACTCTAGAGGTCTGTGGCCCTGTGATAAGTCTTACTTTTAAGGAATGGGAGTTCTAGAATGGTTTGCTAAGATGGTTAAGTGTTTATCTAGCAAGGTTCACAATTGCTGAGACTATTGAACCCCCGGGAAATATGATGAAACGGGTACAGCAAAACAATATAAAAGAATTCTGGGACTGCCAAGGAACAGAAAAACATTTGTTGACTGGGTTTGAAAGCCTGTGGTTTTAGAATTTTTAAAACTGCAACACACCAAGGTTTCCTTTATTTCTTCCATGACACTAAAAGCCACTACAGATAAAAGTGTTGTGAAGGTGTTTGAGTGTCTGTGTGTACAGATAAGAGGTAGTTCACAGGCTGGCAGCTTTGCTGTTACATCTTAGGCTGGGAATTCAAGGATAGGAAATAAATGTGTTCACATCTAGAAGAGTTACGTTAAGTTCTAGCCATGTAGTAGGTGGTAACCACAGTTAGGGACCAGTGTTTTGCATTGATAAAATGGCTATCATTCAGGATAGAAAGAAGTCAGTTAATAAGAAAGAACAGTAACTGTGTAATGAGATAAGGACCAAAATAAAGACATAATAACTTTGGAAGTAAGGAATAACGCAGCTGAATCCCAGTTCCTTGAAACGGGATTGGGGCTGTTCTTGGTATTAGTTAGTGATTCTCTGTGACTTGCAATGACTGTCACTTCTCTGTGCACCTGTAGAACACTTTGTTCCTTTTCTGAGTATGTATTGCTGTAGGACATTTTTATGTTTTTTTATTCTTAATGGTTTCTTATATCTTACCCTTATGATTAATATTCAGAATGAAAAAACTATGTAAGTTTCTTTAAAAAAATTCTTTAAATTTAAAATAGGATTTTATATAGCCCAGGCTGTCCTCAAACTCATTATGTAAGATGACCTTGAACTTCTGATGTCCCTTAGTGCTAGGATTTCTGTGGTACCTAGCTTCAAATCCAGGGCTTCATACATGCAAGGCCAGCTAACAACCAACTGAGCTTTCCCCAGGCCTCATATGTGAACCTTTGTAGAGAATACTTTTGTTAAGACTTTGGAATCTTGGAGAAGCCTGGGTATAATATCTTTTCCTTTGTCACACTGTATCAAGTAAGCTTCTCAACCTTGGTGTTCTTACCCTTAAATGGAATACATTTGTCATGCTGTTTTGAAGACTTTAATGGTTAATCTGCACTGTCAACTTGACTGGATTTAGAATCACCCAGGAGATATGCTTCTGGATCTGTCTGTGAGGGTGTTTCCAGAAAGGTTTAACTGAGTGTGTCCTCATCACATAGGGATGAGGCAAAACGAGGAAGCCAGGTGAGCAGCAACATTCACCTGTTTCCCAGCCATGGACACTGTGTGGCCAACCGTGTCACACTCCTGCTACCATGCCTTTTTACCTTGGTGGACTGGATCTACTCTTAAACACACCCCTTCCCCCCAGACAGGGTTTCTCTGTGTAACCCTGGCTGTACTGAAACTCTCTAGGTAGATCAGGCTGTTCTGAAACTCAAAGGACTAAAAGAGTGTGCCACCTTGCCTGACTAAAGCAAATCCTTCTTACATGGCTTCTTTCGGATAATTTGACACAAGACAAGTAATTAATAAAAAATTAAATGAGATAATACTTGTCTAGTTCAGAGTCAGAAAAAAATGAACCTTTCTGAAGGACAGTGTCAAGAAACATGCATGCTGATTGTATGAGTTTTGTGATATGTAAGTTTCTACTCACATACCACATGGTAATTGTTTTGTATTCTGATCATTAATCAAATTGTGTTTACTAATTTAGTCTTGTTACAAAGTATAATTTCACTAATTAGTAATATTGCAAATTTGCTATTTACTTGATGAAACATTGCAAATGGGGCTCAGAAAAAGACCACAGGTTTTGTACATTTTACAGTAGAGATCCCTTAGTCAGAATCTTGTGTTTCTTTACGAGGGCATGCCTAGAACAGGTCCGTAGGTGATTTCATTAAGCAAACAAGAGGAGTGTGGCTGCACCAGTTAGCCTAACCAGTCAGCATGGTCTCTTAAAGCCACAAATGCAATGTGGGAGCATTTTTTTTAATATGTAGGAATTTTCTAAAATAACTATAGTATAGTAAGTATATGAACCAGGAGTTATTACTATAAATATTGTGCAATGGTATGTGCCATTCTTTTATGTGACTGGCAGAATTATTATTATTTTTTTTTATACCAGTAACCCCTAGAAGATGGCTATCGTATAGGCCTTGGGAAGTTTTCAGCTCTTGAAACCTGGGTACTACTGCTCTAGTTGTCTATGCTGTCCATGGTTGGCTAAAGTGTTAAATGGTGCCTGATTGTTTCGTGGACATAAAAACACATTTAAGAATTCATTTCAAATAATTGTAAAATAGAGTTTAAACTATACATTCAATCTTAGTCAATGTCCTTGTAGCTGCATTTCAGTGCAATTGGAGGGATATGGACTAGTTAGCTGTTTATTTTTTATTTTTGTTTTTCGAGACAGGGTTTCTCTGTGTAGCTTTGCGCCTTTCACTTGGTAGCCCAGGCTGGCCTCGAACTCACAGAGATCCGCCTGCCTCTGCCTCCCGAGTGCTGGGATTAAAGGTGTGCGCCACCACTGCCCCACTTATTTTTTATTTTTTTACTTGATAACAGGTTTGAATGAAAAGTATGTTAGATACAGAAAATAATTTAGCTATTAATCTTCCCTCCCACCCCCCACATACTACCATACTGAGCATTAACCATTGATTTTCACCAGATGATGACTGCCAGGTGTACCAGGTGTATATGAAGTAGTTCATGTAGTCTCGTTTATGTCAGTGTAATCCTATGAGGAGCAGTTAGTATATTACACTTTACAGTTAATGAGATATGTGTGGAGAAAGCAGGCATAGCATATCCGTTCTTGTGTAAGTAAGCTGGAGGACTGGGATTCAAATCTGTGTCTTCGTCCAAGTCTAATGCTTTGCAGCCTGTGGTCCTAGTGATCATGTTGCACAAAGGGCAACCTCTTCTTCAGATTGTGTATCCAAGACCTGTGAATTAAATGGCCAAAGGCAGGTTAGCTGTAGAAAAAGTGTCAGGTTTATGAATGTTAGTGTTTTTACATGGGGGAGGGAACTGGGAAGAAGTGACAAACCCTAGTCAAAGGGGTGATGTAAAGTGCAGTGACATGTGAAGGAAAGAGTCTATAAGGGATATTGAGCTTCAAGGAAATGCTATACACCTGAGGTTGTCCTCACCAGACTCATGCTGGTCAGCAGGTTTTGCTGCTGTAGACAGGGAACTGCTTTACCTAATGGGAACTTGCTGTGGAATAATGCTTTTGTACACTGTGGGATGTTCTGTATACTGTGAATATGTGTTGCTCTGATTGGTTGATAAATAAAACGCTGATTGGCCAGTAGCCAGGCAGGAAGTATAGGTGGGATAAGCAGACAAAGAGAATTCTGGGAAGAGGAAGGCTGAGTCAGGAGACGCCAGCCCACCTTCCAGGGAGCATCATGTAATAGCACACAGGTAAAGCCACAGAACACATGGCAACATATGGATTAACAGAAATGGGCTGAGTTTAAGTGTAAGAGCTAGTCAGTAGTTAGCCTGAGCTAATGGCCAAGCAGTTTAAATTAATATTAAGCCTCTGTGTGTTTACTTGGGTCTGAGCAGCTGAGGACCAGGCAGTTACAGGAAAACTTCAGCTACAGGAACTTTATGTCCCCTTTATAGGAAGTTACAGTCTGTCTCTAGGCAGAAAACTGAGGGCAGAGGACTACCAATGCCTATTTCTTAGCTGTTTTCACTCAGAATCATCCTTATGCTAAAGGGCATATTTTGGAATGAGTTATGATTTCTTTCAGTGCCATTTATATTTGAGAACAATGAGACTTTTTTCTCAATATGTATTATATTTTAACTTTTGCATGCTGGAAATAATGGACCCTGCTGAGATAAGTGAAGAAGACACTTTTAAATGTTATTAGTTCTTTTATGTCACCATGACCAAAACACTTGACAGGGAGAAGTATTTTATTTTGGCTCCCAGTTTTGATGGTTTTTAGTCCCTCACAGCAGAGAAGCCTGGCAGTGGCAACAAGAGTATGTTTACATGGTAATAGACCAGGAAGTGAAGAACAAAGCCAGAACTAGG
Organism: Peromyscus attwateri; assembly: GCA_902168425.1. Lineage (NCBI taxonomy): Eukaryota > Metazoa > Chordata > Mammalia > Rodentia > Cricetidae > Peromyscus > Peromyscus attwateri. The sequence continues at coordinate 12,328 of CABHPP010121487.1, forward strand.
GGCCAGTATAACCTTCAAAGGTCAAACTCATAACTACTTCCAGAAGGTTCCACACCCCCACCCCACCCTCAAAACAATGTCACCAACTGGAGGACAAACACCCAAAGCATAAGCTAGTGGGGACCGTTCCAGACTCAAAGCATGGCCTAACAAAGCAAGAATGTGGTGTTCCATGGAGATCTTGGGTATTAAATTCTGTTTTACTGCCTGTTGAGAGAGAGCGAGAGCGCGAGCGAGAGGGAGAGAGAGGGGGAGAGGGGGAGAGCGCCCTCAAGTAGTGTACATGTCATGGAACAAATTAAAAACTGGAAAACTGATCAGCATGAGAGATTCTATGCAGGTGAACAGGCTTGACTACAGCAGAAAATTATTTAAAAGTATTTGATTGTCTGCCATCTAGTTAATTAATTGAAAAAAGGAAAATTAATCCTTTTCTCTAAAGGGACTTTGGATGAGCTTTACATTTATTTGCTTGTGTGTGGGGGGGTGGGGGTGGGGGTGGAGGACAGCTTTCAGGAATTGGTTCTTCGACCATGTAGGCCCTAGGAATCAAACTCAGGTCGTCAGTCTTGGTGGCAGGTGTCTTTATACAGAGTCATCTTACTGGCCTTAGATGAGTTTTGAAAAAAAATGGATGAATCTAAAGTTACTTAAATAATTATATAAAATTTAAAAACATGTTTTCAAAATGCTTTGTGAAATATTTTGATTAGAGTTATTAAAGTAAATGGGAACTAGAAGGTTCACAGAATGATGTCTTTAAAAGTCTCCAGTATGTTTAGCATGTTTTATTTATGTTTATTCTAAAATTTCTTTTATGTTTAAAAGGAGACAGTCTTACTGGTACAAAACAAAAGTGTAAACTTAATGATTCCGTGAACATCTGTCTTTGGAAACTATCTGGCTGCTCAAGTCTAGGTTAGAAAACAGGCCACAGGAGAGTGTGACTTGTAAGTCAGCCTGTACAAGACGCCCTTGGCCCTCTCCTAGGACTGTGAACAGGACACCCTGTGGTACAACGTGGCTATGATAAATGAAGCCTGTGGTCGGGCGAAGGTGGAAAGGCATCAGTGTGGAGTGAGTAACTAAGAGAGGCGCCCCAGAGAGGATCATAGAGAGTCAGGCGCATAGGCAATCATATGGTGAGCTACAGTTTTTATATGTAGATAGTGTGTAAGTTCTTAACCCTTTAAATTTTCTTTTTAATTTTTTTCCTCCCAGTCTCACTCTAAGCCTAGGTGGCCTCACATTCATATAATCCTTTTGACACAGCCTCCCAAATGCTGGGATTACAAGTATGAGCTGCTGTGCTTCTTAGTTTTTTAAAATTTGAAAACACTACAACCATTTAATTAGTTATATATTTGTTAATAAAATAGTTGTAGCTGGGTCTGGAGAGATGGCTCAGGGATAAAAAACACTGGCTGCTTTTCCAGTGAGACCCAGGTTCAATTCCCAGGAGCCACATGATAGCTCACAACCATCTGTAGCTCTAGTTCTATGGAACTGATGACCTTTTCTGGCTTCTGCAGGTACCAGGCAGTCATGTATACACAGATATATGCATACTTATAAAACAGTATTTTAAAAATGATAGTAATAACATCTTAAAATTTTATATTTGTAGCAGGAATCTTAATAGGTCTTATTAATAAAATCAAACCTGAGGCCAGTAATTGGGGTGAATGCTGGAAGATCAGAGAAGCAGAACAAGCCACAGCTTCCTCACCTCAACAGTTCCTCAGCTGATCCTGTTTCCTTAGACTGGAAGCTTCTGTGTCCTCATCCCAATGGCTCTCAGCTGAACTGCTGCTCGAATGCCTAAATGCTTAACCAGCCAAATGCTTCTAGTTTCTGGTCCTCACACCTTATATATCTTTCTGCTTTCTGCCATCACTCCCTGGGATTAAAGGCTCACTTTCTGGGATTAAAGGCATGAGTCACCATGCCTGGCTGTTTCCAGTGTGGCCTTGAACTCACAGAGATCGAGGGATTTCTGCCTCTGGAATGCTAGGATTAAAGGCGTGTGCTACC
>CABHPP010121487.1:14461-29332 GCA_902168425.1 Peromyscus attwateri
TGCTGGGATTAAAGGCATGAGTCACCATGCCTGGCTGTTTCCAGTGTGGCCTTGAACTCACAGAGATCGAGGGATTTCTGCCTCTGGAATGCTAGGATTAAAGGCGTGTGCTACCACTGCCTAACCTCTATGTTTAATATTGTGGCTGTTCTGTCTCTGACCCCAGATAAGTTTATTAGAGTGCACAATATTTTGGGGAACACAATACCACCATATTTCCCCTTTTTTGTCTAAAATTTAAAAAAAGCTTATTACTAATATAAGAAGAACTATCCAATAAGTATATACAATACATACAGTCAAGAATTACATTAACGATGTCTAGTCCATTAACATTTGACAGATTCAGATAAAATACTTCATTATCTATATTAACAGTGTCTAGTCCAGTAATATTTGATAAACATAGACAAAAATTTTCATTACTTATCCTATTTAAAACAAGTAGTTCCTTTTTAAATGTAGATTCAATAATTGACCTTTTTATCTTATCATATCCATATTCTCTCTTTTTTCTTTTCATAATAGATTCAGGAGTCTACCTTTTGTCATTTTTATATCCTCCCCTTTTTCTTTTTACAGTTGATTCAGTGATCTACCAATTTATCCTATTATTCTTTATCTTTTTTCTCAGAGTCAGTGTTCTATCTCATATCTATATTCTCTTCTTTCTTTTTCCTTTTTTTTAAACAAAACCTCTGAATCTAATCTCCATGTTCAGCTTTTTTCCCCCAACCATTAACAATTAACAAATTGTAACCAACCATTATAAACAACGACAATATATATTTTTATATGTATATGGTGTACATATATGTAATATGCATGTTTGCATGTATGTGGGTACTTGTGTGCAGGCACATGTGGCAACCAGAGGCTGATGCCAGATGTCTTCCCGCATTGCTTTCAACCTTGTATATTGAGGCAGGGTCTTTCACTTGAACCCAGAGCTTACTCATTTGGCTAGTGTAGCTAGCTGGCTTGCTCCAGGGATCCCTGTCTCTACTTCCCTAGAGCTGGGATTACAGGCAGGCCACTGTGCCTGCCTTGCATTTCTGTGAGTACTGGGAATCTGAAGTCTAGTTCATATGCTGTGGCGAGTGCATCCACCGAGCCTCATCTCTAAAAATCTCAATCTTTTATGTGTGTATATATGAATTATTTATTTATTTGGTTTTTCAAGACAGGGTTTCTCTATGTAGCCTCAGCTGTCCTGGAACTTGCTCTGCAGATCCTCCGGCCTCTACCATCTGATTGCTGGGATTAACAGTGTGTACCACCCCCACCCTCTCCCCCAGCTAAAATCTCTATCTTTTGAATGAAAACTTTTGGGGCTATAGAGATGGCTCAGTGGTTAAGAACACTTTTGCAGAGGATCAGAGTTCAGTTTCCAGAAGCCATATCCAGAACCACCCATAACTATAGCTCCAGGGGATGGATGTCCTTTTCTGGACTCTCAACAGCACCTGCACTTGCATGTACATGTACCCCTCATACATACTTATAATTAAAAATAAATCTTTAAAATAGTTTCTTCCCCTTCATATTAATAAATGTAAAACATAACCTTTATTCTTCAAAGAATGGAAGAAATTTGAATTAATTTAGATAGAAGTGTGTATTCATTCTTGGCACTTTAGAAATGTAGAGTCTTTAAAATTGTGTATGTTAGATACATAAATGCTATTTATGCATTCTTTTCTTTATTAATAACTATTCAAAGTACTTGTGATGACTTGCATCTCTGTAAAATTTACAGTTTGATTTTTCACTTTACTTTCAGATCTTTTGCAGTTTTACAAGTTGAAGACTATTCTATAGTTTGAGTTTTTATTTCTATAGATTCCAAGCAGTTGTAGTTTAAATGAAATAGTTAAAAAGAGGCTAGTGCTCAGATATCTCCTCTGAGATAATGCTTTTTGGCTTTATGTTTCAGCTGGGTACAGCTGCCCTTTCGGTAAGCTATTGTGCATATGGGCGAAAAAACTACAATCTACTTGTGCATACATATACACACTTGAGTCTTGTATGTTTATATAAATAAGTACATAGGTAAAATCTCTTAAAGGGATGTGAATTAAGTTCTGGGTGCTTTGTTTGTTTGAGGGATGGACTTTCTTGTATCCCATGTTTCTTGTATTAAATCCAGTATATATAAAGTTGAGGATGTCCCTGACACTTTCTGATGCTCCTGCCTTCATCTCCCTGGTGCTGCAGGTGTGAATTACTGTCTGGTAAACAGGAGCCTTCTGCACACTGGACTTAGCACTCAACTGAGCTACATTCCTGGCTTCATGAATTAAGTTGTTTTTTTTTTTTAAAGATTTATTTATTTATTGTGCATACAGTGTTCTGCATGTACACCTGCAGGCCAGAAGAGGGCACCAGTTCTCATTACAGATGGTTGTGAGCCACCATGTGGTTGCTGGGAATTGAACTCAGGACCTCTGGAGGAGCAGTCAGTGCTCTTAACCTCTGAGCCATCTCTCCAGCCCCCGAATTAAGTTCTTGATGCTACTTTTCTTCCTTGTTTTCTGTCTTTAAGATTAGAGAAATTAATTGGTAGAAACAGAATAGGCGGCCTTTTCTGCCAAGCTTTGCAGTCATACTTGTGTCCGAGAATAGTAGTAGACAGTTCTGTATTTTAAAGGTACAGGTGTGTACTCATTAACTGATCTTTGGGTTTGGTTTATTTTGTTTTCAACAAGAAACTTGTGCCATTAACTGACCATAGGTTGGTTTTTTGTATTGTTCTGTTTTCTTGAATTTGGTCGCTGTTCTTATACTTTATCGTTAAGGATTATGCAAAAGTTAGCTAAGGCTTTTTTATTTTTATTTTTTTACTTTAATGCCTTAACTCACCTACGTGTAAAATCAATGCTGAACCAGTCCAGAAAAGGACATCCATCCCCTGGAGCTGTAGTTACGGGTGGTTCTGGACATGGCTTCCGGAAACTGAACTCTGATCCTCTATAGCCCCAAAAGTTTTCATTTAAAAGATAGAGATTTTAGCTGGGGGAGAGGGTGGGGGTGGTACACACTGTTAATCGCAGCAATCAGATGGTAGAGGCAGGAGAATCTAGAGAGCAAGTTTTTACTTTAATGCCTTAACTCACCTACATGTAAAATCAGTGCTGATCCAGGTAGTCTCCGTTTCCTTCTGTGTCCTAGAATGTATTGAATGTACTATTGGGGTGTGTGTGTGTGTGTGTGTGTGTGTGTGTGTGTGTGTGTGTGTGTGTTAAATCAGTGCTGGACCAGATAGTCTTCGTTTCCTTCTGTGTCCTTGAATGTATTGAATGTACTATTGGTGTGTGTGTCTATGTGTCTCTGTGTGGTGTGTGTGTGTGTGTGTGTGTGTGTGTGTGTGGTGTATGTCTGTGTGTGGTGTGTTGCTGGATGGTGACCCCAGGACCTCTAGCATGCATGGCAGGCTTTCTACCAGTAAGTGAAGGCCATAGCTATGGTGTTACTTTACGACCATAGTGGGGTTACCACTTACTTTGTGGTTTCTTCTCTAGTCCTCATTATGCTTGCTTTATTTTTAAATTCAATACAGTCTCATAAAGGACAACCTTGAAGTTCTGTCTTTTAATCCTGTGAAAACTGCCTTTTAGTAGTTTGTTTGCAATCTACATTCAAAAGATACATTTTAGTAATATCAACCAAATCATCCACAGGAAATGGAGAAGGATGAATGGCGAGAGAGACAGACAGAGACGGAGACAGAGTTGTATGTGTATAACTGGCTCTTGCTGAGCAGCCCAGGCTGGCCTCAAATTCCTAATCCTCCTGCTTTATCCACTCAAGTGTCAGGGATTTCAGGCACCTTTGGATGGTTTGAGTGTTGTCTTCAGCATGGAAGCTAGACCTATCTCTAAAGAACCTTAGATCTTATCAAAAAAGTGTGTGTGTGTGTATATATATATATATATATATATATATATATATATATATCCAAATCACTGCTGTGTATCTGTAGTTCTTCTAAATCCAGTGTGTACCCAATAGTCCTCAAATAGTTCTAGTTTATTGCTAAGAGAAGGGTGATTGGTCATGAGCTGGCACCTCTATATTAACCCTGCACAGATCAACTAATCATTTGTTATTTACTTATTTATAAACTTCGTTAGAAATAATTGGACACATGTGAACATACTCACTGTGCAGTTTTCTAAGGTAACAGAGACCTTGAATCTAAGTCCTTGAAATCCTGACGTTATATCATGTAACTGTATTGTTTTTACAGAGGATTTATTAATGCCTTTTTCTTTTTTGTTGTTGTTAAGTAAGATATTAGAGAGTAGTTTCACAACCAAGAAGGTAATCCCTTCAGATATTGCAGACCCAAAGCCTTAGCTAACTCTTGCATAATCTGTAATGATAAAGTATAAGAACAGCGACCAAATAAAGATGCCATGAAGAAAGAAAACAAATGAGCATTAGCAGTCCTTTGTTTCCTTTATCATTGAATACTTAAGATCACAACAGAACTAGGACAGTGAAAACCTGTCCTCATCACTTGGTCTAAAGGTGAGATGTAGCCAGGTGGGTAGAGCGGCACACACTGGAGTCCCAGCACTCGAGAGGTGGAGGCCAGCCTGGGCCGCTTGAGACCCTGACTTGATGTTCCAGCTCAGAGAGACACTTCTGGCTTCCCTGTTCCAGTCTCCTCACTCCTTAGCCTGAGTTTTGTTCCACACACTGGTGTACTAACAGAGGACTCCAACACACGACTTTCATTTGGTCTTCTGTTTGGAAAACCTCTAATCTCATTGGCAAAAATCATACCCAATGAATACACCAGCTCTCCATTTTACAGGTCCTTAAAATATAGAGTAAAAATATAGAGTATTTTCATAATATTCATGTTATATCTCATTATAGTTGATAGGTATATGCCTGTCTTCCATTGTACGGTGAAGTTTTATATATTATTAGCAATCAATATGTTTTCTGGATTTTCTTACAGGGATATCAATCATCCTGTCTTACTTTATGATCATTAACCTGTCCTATATTTAAGTACTTTATAAGCATGAGCTATTTATGGTGTGTGGGGCTCTCAAGAGAGCTCTGATGTTTATTAGTCATGGATAGGGCTAGTTATAGTGTGTGCTTGTCAGTTTTCTTTCACATTCTTTTTTCTGTAATTTCATGCACGTGTTTTGAATTATCAAAGTAATGACTCTTTTTGTCTTCACTTTTAGATATTGCTATATGGAGATTTGCCAAAAAATAAAGAAAATGTAATATATTTAGCAAATCATCAAAGCACAGGTATGTATTTCATTTGCCTGAAATTTGGGTTTTTCTACAAATGGTAAATGAGCATTAAAATGTACAAACATACATATGTTTTAGAGACAGGATCTCATGTAACCCAGGATGGCCTCGTACTCTCTAAGTAGCTGAGAATGATTTTAAGCTTGGGATACACCTGCCCTCACCTCCCAAGCACAGGAATTACAGGTGTTTTGTATTCCTGGCTTATGTGGTGCTGGGATTAAATCCAAGGCTTCATACATGCTAGACAAGCACTGTACCATCTGAGCTAAATCCCTAGCTCATCAAAGTGATATCTTTAAGGTCATTTATTTAATTGGATTTATTATGTGTATATGTGTCTGTCTATGGGTTTGACCATGTGAGTGCACTTGCCTGTGGAGGCCAGAAGAGAGCATCAGATCTGCCACAGAGCTTTAGTTACAGGTGGTTGTTAGCTGCTCTGTTTGGGTCTGGGGAGCTAAACGGTAAGAGAAATATGTACTCTTGATGGCTGAGCCCTGACTTCAGCCTTAAAAATATTTATATTTAAACAAAGTGAGTTTTGTTTTGTTTTTGTTGTTGTTAACATATGAATGTGAAAGGTATGGATTTTTTCTAGGCTTCTCTTTTACATGTAATAGGCCATCTTTGTACTTCTCACCCATTTCCTGGAATAGCTCTTTAGTCTATTCAGTTTTCTGTTTGTAAGTTGTATTTCTAGAAGTGGAATTGGTGGATCCATGTCTATATATTTTAATTAATAATTCTTTGTCTAGCCTTTTATTTACTTTGAGACACACTCATGCTATGTTGCCCAGACTGGCCTATAACTCAGGATTCTCCTGCCTTAGTCTCTGAAGTAATGGATTGTAGTTGTATGCCACCACTGTCTGCACTTTATATTTTTGATTATTAAGTTGCTTATTGGTGTGCTGGTGTGTGACCGCTCATTTCCTGGATGCAGTGTCGTGTTATAATTAGCTCTCACATCTGTAGTTCCTGTTGCCTCTTGAGTCATGGTGGTTTAATTCTAGCTTGCTATTCTTCCATCAGAGACGGCATAAGACTAGTTTCCAGTATAGAACTCTATTTACTTTCAGTCAGGTCAAATACGTAAAACTGTATTTTTAAATAATTAGCAGTAAATTGTAAAAGCTATACATTGAGTCCTGCGGTCCCTTCATGAAGTTTCTCCACATGGGACGTCTAACAGGTGCAGAGCATGAGCCAGGGGGTCAGGTGATTAGCCAAAGTATGCTTTAATTATCCAAGTAATTCACTTCCTCCAAAAATCCCACTTTGTGTATTTTTTAAACCGGTGACTGCTTTGGATACATACCTTCTGTGTTTCATTTTTATTGCTTTGAAAAGAACAGTACCTAGAAGCCCAAAGCCAAAACACCCCAAACAATGATAATATTCTGAATGGAAAGTCACTTGTGCCTATGACCGTGTTTCCCTCCCGTCAGCCAACTTGTTGGGATTTTGTTGCTTTTATACTACGTGCACTGTAGACAATGCAGAGACAAAGGAGTTGAAAAGAGTTTTTCTCTGTTTGACACACTGGTAATTTTATCAGATTGATGAGACAGTAGCTGAAGCTCCAAAGCTGGATAGAAATTTTGATATCAGATGTATTATCCTGGGTCATGTTTATGAGACTGGCTTAGACTCTGCATTTGACTTTTAGCAGAACCACAAAATAGCCCAGGGTGACTGTCTGCTTCTAATTGGCCTGTCCAGACATGCTGACCTTTTTCACCACAGCCTGACCTCCTGTTGTTGAGGGGAGTTTTTACCGGGCTCAAATATCCATGCAGGTTTCTTTAGCTTCTTTCTTCTAGTTTAATGAAAATAAGCTTTCCTTAACAGAACTGCAGTCCTAGCAAGGTCATGTGGAACCACAAACTCTAGTTCTTCTGGGGGCCATGCAGTAACAGGCCTGCTAAGGAGAGAGCTAAGGCTGTCATTTCATTGTTGTCCATGCTGTCCTTTGGTATTCCTTTAGAGCAGACCTCAGGAAAAGCATTGTAAGTGAGTAGCAGATAAGAATCCTACTTGGTGTTGGGAATTTGAAGGTGACCTGAGAAGCAAGAGATCCAAGCCAGGCCACACTGACTAAGCCAATTCCTTTCTTAGTCTAGAGGGACATTCCCCCACCCTGCATCCAAGAGACCTGCTCTAGGACTGATGCCTAATAACACCCAGCCTTTAGGGGTTGAGAATGTTGTGCTCCGAGGTTCTGAATCAACCCAAGCAGACACAAGAGGTTACTTCAGGGCAGGATTTAATGCAGGGCAACACAGAAGAAGTGGGGAAGGGGAGGATCTGATTGATCGGGCTGTAGGTTGGGAGCTGAACTGTAACCCTGAATGTCAGTTGAAGCAAGTATTTAAGCACAAAAATCACAAACACTTGTTGCCGAGTTACAGCTACAGTTTTCACCAATCAGGATTTAGACATTAGGGGCTTCCTTGAATGTTTCATCATTGTCAGTTGACATCAATGCAAGTCCAACCAATCAGATTCATTTGTTCCTTCTGTTGTTAAGAGCAGGCATAATGTTTCTAGAGAACCAAAGATGCACAACGACTATTTCTATGATTTAGGGGATGAGGTGGGTCAGCTATTGAAAGGTTCCCAGCTTGCCTAGGGCTTGGGAACCTGGACTTGGTTTCATCCTTTAGGTAAAATGGAGTCTGAAGTCAAAATGGCAGTACCAAGGACAAGGTGATTTTTCCTGTTCCCAACAAGAACACCTTTCTCCCCCACGCCCCCAAGCAGGCATTCTCTGTGTACCTCTGGCTGTCCTGGAGCTCAATCTACAGACCAGGCTGTCCTCGAACTCATGGAGATCAGCCTTATCTGCCTTTGAAGTGCTGGGATTAAAGGCATATTCTACCATCTACTGGCAAACACTCTTTTTTCATTTTTTTAATTTTTTTGTTAATGTGAAGATAGTACCCAGAGCTCCTTGCTTGTTAAGCAAGAACTCTGCTAAACACATACATATTCCACAAACTAAGAAGGCTACATTTTAGGCACCTTTAAAAAACCCACAATTTGGGAACATACTAGAAAATGACTTTGAATTGCATTAGAATTGCATGTTAGTCTGTATATGCTGGAGGAAGGTATGGAGTCTGGTCTGAGAAAACTACACCTGTTTTTTTGCATGTAATTCTAGGCTTCCAGAGGCTTCTAAAGCCCGGCCACCCAGTGTGGGTTGCCGTATTTGTAAGAATCACAGTGGAACATCTCTGAGAATGTCGGAACTGTTGGTCCATCCTTGCTCGTCCTCACCTAGCACTTGCTGGTGATGCTCATGTAGAGTTGACATTTACATTAGTCTCTCAGCTGCTGCTTTTACTTGACATCTTTGTCTCTGTGTCCTTACTTATGTAAACTTTTGACTCCAGAAGAGTGATTCCTCCTCTCCCTCTTAATTGTCTGCTTTGACACTGTTTACCTTTTAAACTTCATTACTGCTCATTTAGTTTAGATGGCAGTTTCCTGACTATGTATGGTTGAGTGGATGGTCATAAACACTTGAGAGCTTTGCAGTTTGGGAGACCCTGTGTACGTGTGCTCCTGCTGTAGACTCTGTGCCAATGGGCAGAGTACTCGGGTTCTCTGAGCCTGTGGGTTAGATGTGAGTGATACCTACTGATTGAGGCTTTAAGGCAGTGTGCAAATAGTTACATTCATAATCCCAGTAGAGTGCCTGGAATATGGGTGACATTTAGCAGTGTGTGAATGATGGTGGTTATAGCACAGTGCTGGATCATGGGCATAAGCTCTTATGTGTCATCTGTCATAACCCAAAGAATTAGAAACTAATGAGACACAGCTATATAGATGAGGAAAATAAGGCTTATTTGTCTGTTCTCTCTTCAAGTTAAGGGGAACATGGCTTTGCTTATCCCAACTTAACCAAATTAAATCATTCTTGCCAGAGCACAAAATACAAATATTTATGGGAATGCAGTACATTCCCTTCTATGTTTTAATCCAGTGTTATCTCCAAAACCTCAGTGTGAGTGAATAGAGTAGACATGGTGAGTCTATGCTATATCGTTTGACTATCTAAGTTCTTTTTTATTTGGGACAAGGTTTTACTATATAGCTCCAGCTGGCCTAGAACCTGCTTTGTAGACCAGACTGGCCTTGAACTCACAGAGATTTGCCTGCCTCAGCTTCCCCAGCTCTGAGATTAAAGGCATTGCCACCATGCCCTGGCTTGTAAGTTACTTCTTAAATGTTTTTACTAAAAATTTCAAATTTAGCCGGGCGGTGGTGGCGCACGCCTTTAATCCCAGCACTCGGGAGGCAGAGGCAGGCGGATCTCTGTGAGTTCGAGGCCAGCCTGGTCTCCCAAGCGAGTTCTAGGAGAGGCACAAAGCTACACAGAGAAACCCTGTCTCGAAAAACCAAAAAAAAAAAAAAAAAAAAAAAAAAAATTTCAAATTTAAGGGCATGATTCAAGGCAGTTTATCCTATGATACATGATACATCCAAAATACATGACGTATTTTGAAATATTTATATATTCTCTTAATAGTTCTTAGAAGGTGCACCAGAGTCCAGAATATAGCTGCTTATTTAAATATGAAAATGAATTTATTATTTCCTGAGCTTTAACAAAAATATCATGAAAAGATATCAAATTTGGCTTTTAGCTATTTATCCAGGATATACACTGGCCAGGGAACACCATTGATTAGTGTTTCTCTACCTGTAAGTCATGACCCATTTGGGGTTGCATATCAGATATTTACATTATGAATCATAACAATAGCAAAATTACAGTTCTGACATAGCAGTGAAATAATTTTTTGGTTGGGGTCACCACAGCATGAGGAACTGTGTTAAAGGGTCGCAGCATTAATAAGGTTGAGAACCCCTGCCATAGAGCCTTCACAGTTAGTTCTCAGCCTCTACATAGATAACATTTATATTAGATATTCTTCTCACAGGCTTGGTTATATTTCCAAGATATAACTAGAAATAACTGTTTTGTAATTTCTAATTTAAAATAGTTAATTAAGATTTTTCTTGAAAGTTGATTATTCACTACTTAAAGAGATAAAATCCTAGAATGTTCCACTTGTATGTGCATTAGGAAAGAATTTTAAATGGTCAAGAATTATACTATAGCTATGGAAAAGTACCCCATTTTGATAAGTCTTTAAACTCCAGTAACTTTGTAATTTTCCCATAGTTTGCGCGCACACACACACACACTTTCTTTCGTGCTGAGCTAGAGCCCAGGGACACACACAGGGTTGGGATGTATTCCGTTACTGAGCTACACCCCCAGTCCTTTTTATTCTTCTTTTGAAGCATAGTCTCACTAAGTTACCTTGGTGGGCCTTGAGTTCATGATCCTTCTGCCTCAGTCTTTTAAGTAGCTGGGATTATAGGCCTGCATGTCAGACTGGCTGTAATCGTTTGTTGTTTTACAATAAATGTTTCCTCTAATTGACTCCATTTGTTCTCATTTTCATGGCCCTGAATACACTTCACTTCAGATTCTCAGCAACATCCCTCTTTCTTTCTTTTTCTTTTTCTTTTTCTTTTTCTTTTTTTTTTTTTTTTTTTTTCAGTTTTTCGAGACAGGGTTTCTCTGTGTAGCTTTGCACCTTTCCTGGAACTCACTTTGTAGACCAGGCTGGCCTTGAACTCACAGAGATCCACTTGCAGCTGCCTCCCAAATGCTGGGATTAAAGGCGTGCGCCATGACCGCCCAGCCAACATGCCTATTTCACACCCTTGAATTCCTCTCTAAATCCTAGCAGACTATTCCTTACCTCTCACCTTGATGTTTCCATTCTCATGGAAGGTTCAGCAGCCATTTATTCTTAAGTCTTAAATTTTTCCAAATTTTAGGACACTTTATTTCTATTTATTTCACCTGAGAAAGTTTTACATGACCCCCAGGTATATAAGTATAATATGATCAAACATTTATTAATAATAAATAGTAAAGAGATTTATTTTTAAATACATATAATTTTAGCATTTATTAAAGATGAAAGAATCTGCATAATGATATGCTTGAATTTGTAAATAAGAAATTGACTTTGACTGAGTATTTGATACTACAGGATGTAGACCATTTCAGTGTTTTTCAGAATTCATCAAAATTTTGATTTTGTAGTTGTTGATGCTAAGAATGTTGTTTCCATAAACACATAGTACAACACAGCACAATTGTGTTTAATGCCATTCCAGAAATTGTTTGAAATTCCATTCTACTATTAGGATTCATTTAATGAAACTCAAGATAACAATTAAACAGCAGTTTTTTAAATCAAATGTTCAATCAAATGCAATACAATTGAAAGATATACTAGTTTGGTACTTATATGCTGAGGAATGATAGTAGTGAAATATTAAATATCTTCTGTAATTAAACCATTATATTTCTGTAGCAGCAAGAAACTGTGTGTGCAGGGGTGTGTGTGTGTGTGTGTGTGTGTGTGTGTGTGTGTGTGTGGTGTTAAATGCACTGCACTTAATAACATTCTACTGGTATTGAATCTGAGTCATGTTTGTTTTGGCACCGTTGATTGCCATTGCATGGTGGGACAGCACGTGCAGTTAAGAAAAGAAGCACACGTGTTGCGTGTTCAGAACGAAAGCTGCTCAATACAGCATGGGGGAGAGATGCCGGAAACACCCCAATCAATATGCTTTTGATTTTGAATTAATTTTGGTCATTGTTAAAAAAACTTTTATCCCCAAAGTTTTTTCAACCTCTAAAGGGACCTTTTATGGGATTGCAACTCACAGTTTCAAACGCTGAAAAATAAGGAATACATATCTACCTAGCACTGTTGCAAGTCATAGGAGATCCTTGTTGGGGTGCCTGCCGTTCCAGTTGGACACTGTCCATGAAGTCATTAGTAAAGATGTAGTGCGGTGGCCTTTTGTCAGAGACTGTGTATATAGAACATTTAACTACACTTGTTTCCTTTGCCATTTTTTTTTTTTGTAATTTCCTACTCTTCATTAAAAAAGAAACATTTCTGTTTTTCAGCCTTAATTAAAAGTGACTTTGTTCCATTTATATTCTGTTAGTGGGTTATTTTAGTATATTATTAAGTTTTTAAACATTTGTTTTTTATTTTTATGTGTGTGTGTATTTGTGTGTGAGTCCTTGCATATATGTATGTATATGTACCATGTATATACCTGGTGCACTTGGAACTCAGAGGAGGGTATCACTGGACGTGGAGTTAGAGGCAGAGCCACTATGTGGGTACCAGACCTGAGTCCTCTGCTAGAACATCAAATGTCCTTAACCAGTAAGCAAAATCTCTCCAGCCCTATGTATTTTGTAGTTTTTTTGTTTGTTTGTTTGTTTTTTTATCCTTGAAATAAAAGGCCTTTTAAGAAATGGGGAAAGATAGCTCCTCCTTAATTTAAGGTTTATTTATTTTTAATGTGTCTGGAGTTGGCTTTGTTTTAAGCATTTTAATCATATTTTCTTTTTAAAAATTAGAAAAAGCTATTTCAGTACATGTCTTACTGTGTTGCCCTACTGGGCCTGAACCTGATCTGTAGCCCAGGTTGGCTTTGAGCTCGTGGTCCTTCTGCCTCTGCCTCCGTAGTCATGTTTTCAGTTTCTTGTGCAGACCGTGCTCTGAAGAAGAGCTTTGGTTTCTGTGAGGGGAAGGTGGAAGTTGACTTTGGCTAGTCATGTACTGACTGGGTTCTTTCTTACAGTTGACTGGATTATTGCGGACATGCTGGCTGCCCGGCAGGATGCCCTTGGACATGTGCGCTATGTGCTGAAAGACCGGTTAAAATGGCTTCCGTTGTATGGGTTTTACTTTGCTCAGGTAACCTTTGTCTTTGCTCTTTTATTTCAAATTCAACACAATTTAATGAAAATATGTCTGATTTTCTTTGTTTTATGGTACTAGTGATTGAACATGGGGCCTCGTGCATGCTCAGTACAGATGTTTTTAAAATGGCTTATTTTAAATGTAAGTATTTTTATTTAAAATTCTGTGTGTGCACACATAATGTGCATGCTTGCGTGCACATATTGTTGCATATGGAGGTCAGGGGACAGTTTTTGGCACAACTGTGGGTGTCACTGCTCAAGCACCTTCTACTTTTTGTTTGAGACAATCTCCTAGACCTTTGCCATGTTGGCCAGGCGAGTTAGCCAGTGAGCCCCAGGAACTCCCTGTCTCTGCCTCCTTGCCATTACTGGGATTATAAGTGTGCACTGCTGTGCTGAGTTATTTACATGGATTCTAGGGATCCAAATTGGATCCTCATATTTGTAAGACAAGTGCTTTCCCAACTAAGCCTTCTCCACAGCTCTTATTCTTAATGGTGAGTCTCTACATGTCTGATTTTCCAAATAGTCAAGTGGAATAGCAGAAATACAAATACCTAGAAGTCAAATAGAAAATTAAAAGGCATAGATATGACAATCAATGAATTATGTTAAGATATTGATTCAAGGGGCTGGAGAGATGGCTCAGTGATCAAGAGCACTGACTGCTCTTCCAGAGGCCCTGGGTTCAATTCCCAGCACTCACATGACAGCTTACAACTGTCTGTGACTCCAGTTCCAGAGGATCCGACACCCTCACTCAGACATACATGAAGGCAAAAACCAATTGCATATAAAATAAAAACAAATTATTTATTTATTTATTTATTTGGTTTTTTTTTTTTTTTTTTTTTTTTTCTTCCAAGACAGGGTTTCTCTGTGTAGTTATGGTGCCTATCCTGGATCTCACTCTGTAGACCAGGCTGGCCTCGAAGTCACAGAGATCCGCCTGGCTCTGCCTCCCAAGTACTGGGATTAAAGTCATACACCACTGCCACCTGGCAATAAATTATTTTTAAAAAGTTTAAAAAAAATTGATTCAAAAATAGTTAGTAATCTGTAGGAGATAAAACCAGGTACTAAGCTCAGTATATGAAGTGTTCAATGTGAAGGAATGTATTTCTCACAGTTTTGAAGGCTAAAAATCCCAAGATCAGACTATGTGTGGGTGGTACTGCTTTTTCTCAAGGCCCACATTTCTGATTTGCAGACTGCCTTCTCCCTGTATACTGAGCTGGCCTTTTTTCCACATATATGCATTCTTGGTGTGTGTTCCACTAGCAGGGCTCTAACTAGTATATTTCACTTAACTGTAATTATTTTCTTACAGACCTTATCTCCATATATAGTCACTATGGAAGTTGGGGCTTCAATATAAGATTTGGGGGGAACAAAATTCAGTCTGTAATGATGTCACATAAATCTCTATAGCTGAGTACATATTTTAATTTCCTGAAGGTAGTAAATGTAGACTTTTTTAAAATTATTTTTTATGCCCTTCCCTCCTGGCCAGTAGCCAGCTTTCTTTTTTTTTCTTCTTTCCTCCCTCCCTTCCTTCCTTCATTTATTTATTGTTTTTAATTTATTTTGTTTGATTGAGTATCTTGAGTATATGTGTTTCTAGTACTTAGTCCATATTTTAATTCCCTAAAGGTTGTAAGTGTAGATAGATTTTAAAAAAATTTTTTTATACCCTTCCTTCCCAGCCAGTGGCCGCTTTTTTTTTTCTTTTTTTTTTTTTTTTTTTT
>CABHPP010121487.1:29432-40323 GCA_902168425.1 Peromyscus attwateri
GTTTTTCGAAACAGGGTTTCTCTGTATAGCTTTGCGCCTTTCCTGGAACTCGCTTTGGAGACCAGGCTGGCCTCGAACTCACAGAGATCCGCCTGCCTCTGCCTCCCGAGTGCTGGGATTAAAGGCGTGCGCCACCACCGCCTGACCAGTGGCCGCTTTTATTTGTTATTTTTAATTGGCTTTATTTTATGTGATTGAGTGTCTTGTGTATATGTGTTCCTGGTGCTCATGGAGGTCAGAAAAAACATTGAATCCCCTGCAACTGGGTTAGAGATGGTTGTGACCACATGGGTGCTGGGAACTGAACCCTGGTCCTCTGAAAGAGCAGCAAGTGCTCTTAGCTGCTGAGCCATCTCTCATCCTGGATACTTTTAATTGACTTTGTTGATGACAGTCATCAGTGAGTCAATAGAAATCAATGAGTTAAGATCCATCACAAGAAGTTTTTGAACTAAATCTTTTAAAGAAAGGAAGAATATTTTAACTGCTAACAAAATTAAATGTTTGTGTATTTTCTAGTACAGTGCAGCATGCAGTTTTTCTGGGGTTCTGTAGAAATAGAATTTTCAGTTATAAATTGTATAGATGGTAATATTTAAATATTAACTGTAGTTCTGAAATGTAGTTTTATACTTTACTCATTGGGAGTAAAGCTGCCTTTTTGATGACTATGATGATTAGTTATTTAAAGAGTAATTGCTCTTTCTCTTTTTCTTTTTTATGTACCAGCATGGAGGAATTTATGTAAAACGAAGTGCCAAATTTAATGAAAAAGAAATGAGAAACAAGCTTCAGAGCTACGTAAACGCAGGAACACCAGTAAGAGTGCCTGTTTCCATTCCTCAACTCAGTTTGCAACTTAAGAAATTAAAATCTGAGTCATTTTGAAAACATATTACCCCATAAGGAATAACTAATTCAAAGTTTTGCTGAGATAAACTGTCCTTTTGGCTATCAGGAAAGATTGTTACTGATGATTATAAGGGTTTTTTTTTTGTGATTATCAGTATTGACTCAGGAAGAGCAAGCGTGTGTCTTTTAGTCTACAGAGGATGGAGGTTCATTGGCAGCTTTACATTTGAGCACTGAAGAACTAGTCTTCATTTTAGATTTAGTTTTAGAAGAACAACTGTTTTCTGCTTGTGTAAATGTGGATTTTTATTGCATAAGTTAAGGTTTGCAAAAAGCAAAGCAAAGAGTCTCCTGATGAAAAATCATTTAGAGTGAATATTTTACAGAACTTTTCCCCATAAAGGGGGGAAATAATTTCAATCTTCTATTTCAAGAATGCTAATTGCTTTTTTCCAAATGCCTTTTCCCTGTGCCTCCCTCTCTGTAGTTGACCTTAATGACTGTGGTAAGAACTTATAGAGTTCC
Source organism: Peromyscus attwateri (assembly GCA_902168425.1). Classification (NCBI taxonomy): domain Eukaryota; kingdom Metazoa; phylum Chordata; class Mammalia; order Rodentia; family Cricetidae; genus Peromyscus; species Peromyscus attwateri. The sequence continues at coordinate 30,810 of CABHPP010121487.1, forward strand.
TTTCTTTTTCCTCTCACCTGCTTCTAACATCATGCCCTCCACTTACCAGGCAGCAGCCAGAGCTGCTTATTGGCTGGTATGATCAGTGTTTACTTCTGAGTACCTTCCAGGACTTTCTAAGGTAGGAAGTTGCACCTAATGTGGAGATGGTGGTAATAGGATATAATGGTGAGCAGTGGCCCTTTCTCCATTTACAGCACACCCAGAGAGAAACCATAACACAGAAAAGGGGATGCCTTGCTTTGAAATGGTGTGAAATTTCATAGAATTTTGTTAGTTTGTTTGTTTTTAAATATCTTCAGAAGACAGAATTGTACTTTTCTGAAAATGTAAAATATGAAGGCATGGACTTGTGTGTGCCCCTTCTTTCCTCCAGCTCGCCAGCCAACCCAGCCAGAGACAATTACTTTAGAGTTTCTGGTGTCTTCTGCTGTGGGGTTGTATCTAGGAAGCAAGTAAACAGCTTCACTTTTGCACGGACATTGGCCTTGTGTTCACAGTCCGCCCTTTCTTTGTGTCTTCTAGTAAAATGGCTATCAGAGTGCTGTGTGTGGAGACTGCTCTGTGTGCTGCAGCCTGTTTTCTCGGGCTGCCTTCATCAGCTGGTCTTTGCCTCTGTCTTAAGCAAAGTAGTATAGGTTTGTTTGTTTTTGTTTTAAACCTAGATGAGCCTCTCTGAGCTTGGTTCTGTGGTTTATATTATCACTAATTTTGGAAAATACATGGATGTTACAAGTTCAATATTCCTGATCTAAAACGTTATAGTTCCTTTTGGAGACTAGAGAGAATAACATTCTTGACTTTCCAGCTTTTAGCTGTTGCCTGTCTGATGATTTCAGGACATATCCAAAACCAGCAGCAACTGGTCTGTGCTTCCCTTAATGGCACTTCCTTGGACTACTGATTCTTCACCAAGGCTTTTCCTGTGATAAGTCCCTTGTGATTACATTGGCCACCTGGGTAGTTTATGGTGATCTCCGTTGTAAGGGCCAGGGAGCTTCCCTTGTCATGTCACGTGACTACCATGTTGTCACAAGTTTCTGAGATACAGGCATAGATGCAGCTTACTGTCTTTCCTTCCATACTCTGTGTGTGTGTGTGTGTGTGTGTGTGTGTGTGTGTGTGTGTACATGTGACATTTCCATGGTTAATAATAAGCTTGATGAGGAAGGAATTATATTTTACAGTTTTCTTGTAAACATATTATGGAGTATACAACTAATCAAGATTTAAAGTTCTAAGGTTATTGCTATATGAATGTGTTGACTCTGAAAACTAACTAGTAAGTTAGTTTTTTTTTTTTTTTTTTTTTAACTAAAATAGAAGGAAACTTTAAGAGCATGCAAATTGCTGCTTGGAGTTTCCTCTAGTCCTTTAACAGTCTCTCACTTTGAAATAAGAGACTGAGACTCAGTGAAAAAGTAAATGAATTTATGCAGTTAATAGGGAAAGACTGCTTTTAATAGAAAATTATCATTTCAATAATAGGCTATAATTTAAACATTTAGAAGTTGAATAATTGTGTTAATAGCTCTTCATTTTGAATAGTTTTTAGTGTAAAACAGATTTCCACTCTTCCATCAGAGGCTGAAGCATCTCTTTAAAATGATATTTTTGTGTCTTAAATACATATTTTTAAAAAAACATAGAAGATCATCATAGAAGAGAATGAAACTGGTTCTTTTGGTAAAAGTTCAACAGACAAGGCAATGAATGTGGTAGTAGCAAACAGCATCAACATGGTCTCTGTGATGTAGCTTGCCAGGCTTTCTCTGTGGTCCTCACTCCTCCTGTTCTTGAGCAGGGATTTCATGTACATAGGCGCAGTTGAGAAGAGAGTCCAGAAGTTTAAGGCTGCCCTTTGCTCATTCTTTTCTTGCCGGGCACTTCAGGTTTAACCTCCTCCTCCTTTGTGACCACCTGCCTCGTGTCCATGACAACACCATGATAAATACCAATTTTTGGTCAGCAGCAAAGAAGTACATGTAGCCAATGTTAAAAAGTTTTATTTATTTGTTTTAGTTTTTTGTTTTTTTGACACAGGGTTTCTTTGTATAGCCCTGGCTGTCTTGGAACTTGCTCTGTAGACTAGTCTGGCCTCAAAATCAGAGATCTGCTTGTGTCTGCCTACCAAGTGCTAGAATTAAAGGCATGCACTACCACTGCCTAGCTGAATATTTTTAATAAAGGGAGAAGAAAAATATTATGAATCCAGGAGGGGGTACAAAAGAAAGAATTGTGATTTTCAATTAATAGAGTGGTTGGCCTTATTTATATAGTATAACAGACAAACTTAGAAAAAGATTGTTGGAATAAGATTTGAAACTAGCCCACTCTTGGCAACTACCCTAAGAATGCTTATTTTGTGTGATTCTTTTTCAATTTATTCTTCTCTCATACAATACGTCCCAACTACAGTTTCCCCTCCCTCCACTCCTGTTACCCGAACACAGGCACCTCCCCTCTCCCCCAGATTCATTCCTTCTCTGTTTCTTTTCCGAAAAGAGCAGGCCTCCCAGGGATATCAACAGAACACAGTATAACAAGACAAGGCACAAACCCCATATCAAGGTTGGGCAAGGTAACCCAGTAGGAGGAAAAGGGTCCCAAGGGCAGACAAAAGAGTCAGAGACACCCCCACTTCCACTCTTAGGAGTCCCACCAAAACACCAAGCTAACAACCATAACATATATGCAGAGGACCAATGCAGACCCATGCAGGCTCTGTGTCACTTTCTGCATACCGTCATAAGCTAGGAAGTCCCAGTAGTGTGTTTCCCCTATTTACTCTTATGAACAGACTCAGTTTGCCTCATTCCTAGTTGGGTAACCTGGACTCCTCCCCAAAGCCATTCATCCATCAAGATTTGAGTTCCTTTTCCAAAGACACACCAGATGCCACTCATCTGAGCACTCTTCCCATATACTGTAGGACCGGCTGCCTCTCAGCAGGGAGGGCCATTAGACCCACCCTCAGCAATGCCTTAGGGACACATGCTCAGTGCCTCTGTGGGCCATTTCCACTTACAGTAGAGAATGCAGTTTGCCTTGTTAACTCTTTTTTTTTTTTTCTTTTTTTTTTTTTTTGGTTTTTTGAGACAGGGTTTCTCTGTGTAGCTTTGCGCCTTTCCTGGAACTCGGGAGGCAGAGGCAGGTGGATCTCTGTGAGTTCGAGGCCAAGCCTGGTCTACAAAGCCTTGTTAACTCTTAACACACCTATAAAGAGCCCTTCCTTGCCCTTATACCTAGCTGGGAAGATAATCTACTCACCAACTCCACTCTATGCAACCCAATCAGCTCTACCATGCATGTCAGGACCCATAAATCTTATACCTGAATTCAGACTGGTGAATCCACAACATCACTCATTCCATGCTTTCTTCTAAATCAACAGTTCTAGCCTGAATGTCAGACTCTGTGTCCAAGCCTAGTCCTGTCAGCCCTGTCCAGAGTAACCCTAACCTTCAGGATTAGACCAGATCTATATCCTGTATACCAGCCCAGTTCCCTTTGTCACCTGAGTTCATCTCTTCCATGCCATATCCAGTGTTCAGGCTCAACCCTCTGCACATACGGTGGGCTTTCCCAGCTTCCTTCACCCATGTCAAATACAGAAACAACAAAAGAGGTCCACATGCCCAGGCCTCATCACATAAACAAAAACATTATATGTGATACTTTGCAAGACAGCCTCCACTTGAGGCTCAGATACTTGAAAACTTGGTTCTCATGTATTCACACTGATTAGATCAGTTTAGGAAGCATGGCTTTGCTAGAGAGTGTATAACTGGGGAAGGGCTTTGAGATGTAAAAGCCCCACACTGTTCCCTGTTGTTCGAATCTTAGATGGTCTTTTAATAAAAACCCAGAGCCAGATATAAGGAGGAAAGCTGAAAGATCAGAGAAGCAGAACAGGCAGCCACTAGCTCTTACCTCTACGAAATCCTCAGCCTGAAGAGAGTTCCTGTTTCTTCATGCCTTATATACCTTTCTCTGCCCAGACATCACTTCCTGGGATTAAAAGTGTGTGTGTTCCCAGTACTAGGATTAAAGGTGTGTGCCACCACTGCCTGACCTCTATGTCTAATCTAGTGGCTGGCTCTGTCCCCTGATCCCCAGGCAAGTTTATTAGGGTATACAATACATTACCACAATTCCCAGTCCAAACTCTGCTACCTGCTCAAAGTTTGAGACATGAACTCTCACTTATCCTGATGCCTTATCTCCTACCTGCTTCCACAATTCCCTACCATGATTGATCCCTTTCCTCCTGGAATCCTAAACTGAAATAAATACTTCTGTCTTAAAAACAAACAAACAACAACAACAAATTTGGCAATGATAATGGATTTTAAAGAGTCTTCTCTGGTTGGGCAAAAACCTAATATATTTGCGTGGACACTGCATTGCTTTCTCATTGGTATGACTAAATACCTGACAAGAAGTAAGGTAAAGGAAGAAGGAGGTATTAGGATGTGTGGTATGGGGGTACCATGACTGAGAAGGCATGGCAACAGCTGTGGCAGCAAGAGCCTTCTTGCTCACATCTCTGTGGGTCTGGGGACAGGACAGGACAGGACAGGAAGCAAGAACAGGCTGTAAATCTAAGTTCCACTTCTTCCAGTGGGGCACCATGTCTTGAAGTTTCCAGTTTCCAAAACAGCACCTGCCACCTGGAAACCAAATGTTCACATTCCTGAGCCTATGGTGGATATTTTACATCCTAACAGGCACATTTCATCCCTAGCCCTGTAAGTTCATGGCCATCTTATAATGCAAAATGCTTCTGGTCCAACTTCAAGTCTTATGGTCTTATAATTCCAACACTTCAAAACTACAAAGCCTGCTAAGTCTCAAGGCAGATTGTTATTTGTAAGCCCCTGTAAAATTAAAAAAAAAAATCAAGATACATACTTCAATATACAATAGCACAGAATAAACATTGTTATTCTAAAAAAAGAATTGGGAGCATAAGGAAAGATCAGATCAAAGCAAGACTGAACCATCATTGTAAACACCAAACCCTGGAGTTCCGTGTCTGCCAACTTGGGTTCTTGGAATCAGGGGAGCTCTACCGGGCCTGGGTAGACCCACACCTCTCCAGCTGTGTTACCAGCAATGCACATTCAGCCTCTCTTGTTAGTCTGGCTCTCTTCAGTGCCTGTAACTTTCCTGGGTCAATATCCTTCGCTTTTGGAGTCTCCATTATCCACCATAGGCTCAGGAATGTGAACATTTGGTTTCCAGGTGGCAGGTGCTGTTTTGGAAACTGTGGAAACTTCACTTTTGGAGTCTCCAGTACATTTCTCCTTTATAGTTTCACATAACAGCTGACTCAGGAGCTCCATGCAGGGAATCAACCCTGCTACATGTTTGTCTGATTGGCTTTCTGGAGCCTCTGTATAAGCCTCCATTACTTCTTCATTTCACTTTTAATGCCTGGTATGTGTACAGACCAGCACCAACATGATGCTGCTACCAAAATCTACTGCTCTTTGGAGAAACAGCCTGGACCTGTTGGACCACAGTGGCCTTTGAAATGTAACTTCAAAATATACTTTCCTAGGTAATTGTTTTCGAGGAGATAATCCCTGCTGAGGCTTTTTCAGTTCAAACTCTCTCCTCTCAGATGAATTTGCTGTTTTGTAAGCTGGACCCTTCCATGGATGGGAATCTTTTGCCCTGAGGGCATCCTTTGTCTTGGTGAAGAATATGAGGTTTTTCTGTACCAGCATTAACCTCTAATGTAGCTGTTTTCTTCACACCTCCTTTGTCTGCAGCTTTAAACTTGCTCACATTCCTTTCATTCCCAAAGCACATATTTTCCCCCACATCTTTCTGTTCTTTCTCACTGTAAATCTGACCAAGAGTGGTGAGCAGTAATAATGCCAGAGCCTGGATACTATTGTCTTGAGAGTTCCTTCACCAAACATATTAATCCATTGCTTTTTAATTCAGACTAACTCATATTATCAGTAAATGGGTAAAATGCAGCCAGATTCTTTCTAGAATGTAATAAAAACAGTCTCTTGGCACAATTCCCAATCTTTATTGTTTCTTCTGAAACATCATGAACCTGGCCCCAGTGTTTGCATTTCTCTCATCCTGATTTTCTAAACTATCATCAGATTGGCCAATCAAGCTCTGGTTACAATGTTTTAGGGGTTCTCTACATAATAGCTCCAAAATCTTCCACATTCTACCCTCAAACATCTGTAAAGGCCTAAAACCAAATGCCTAAGAGCCATGGGTCAGGTTTACCATAGCAACAACACCACTCTCTGTACTAATTTTCTGTGTTACCCACTCTGCTTAGTGCCCTAGTTAAATTTCTAATAAGAAGCAACTTGAGAGAAGGCTTTATTTTGGCCTGTGCTTTGTTGGTATGTTCCGTCATGCAGAGTGGCACTGTGACATAGCTGGCCACCAGAGAATGATACTGTTTGCTCACGTCTGGGTAGGACAGGAAGTGGAACTGGGTATAATTCTCAAGGCCTGCCTCTCTGTGACTTCCTTCAGTTAGGCCCTATACTTTAGAGGCTCACAAGCTCCCAACATAATGTTACAGCTGGGGATCAGCTGTTCACAGCGCCAGACAGCCCTTGGGGGCAAAAGGAGCTGCAAATGGAGGACTGCAGAGGTGCTGTTGTACATTACACTAGCTTTTCAGATGAGTCACTGCATTTCTTTGTAAGCTTCTTTCATCAACAAATTTATATTCTCCTATAGGTTCATTTAGTAGGAGTTTTATATCCACAGATTGCTCAGGAAAAACATTGCTTCTTATACTAGCTGTGTAGGGAAATAGTATTGTTGGGGATCATTTGAGCATGGATAAATGGACATAGTTTCCTCTCATGAATCCCTATCCTATTGTTTTCTATATTATTGTGTTTACTTGGTGAGTTTGTCTGTTGGCCACCAATTAAAAAGTGTTTTTACATCACTCAGTTCTCAAGTCAAAGTTTTCTTGTTACATGGCCTTAATATTTTTATTTTTACTTTCCTAAGATATTAAATATAAAAACATATCAATTGATGACTTAGTATCTATCTTGATACTTCGTTTTGTTTGCAGATACTGCATTCTCAGTTTTAAGTATGAGTATGAGATGGCTTAAAGTAAATGATGTAAAAAGCACTCGGAGAGCTCTATAAAATGGAATATTGTAGGAGCCTTTTGAAACACAAATACTAAATTCATAAGCAGTTTTCAGATAGATGTACTGTTAGCCTTGATACTTAAGGACATTGCTAGCTACACTCCTGTAATGGTGGAAGATTGAAGGTTGGATATGATGAGTGTGCTCTGTGTGTGTTTGTGCAGACATACAGCAGATTCCACTAACATGTAGTTAATATGTGCTAATAAAATTTTAATATATGCAAAAATAAAATGTCATGGTTTATTTTTGGGAACTAGAGGTGGGTGATCATTAATCACAGGGCAGTATTTTGTGTCCAGATTTTATATTAGTGACTAACTAGCATGTTCTAAAACTTTTTAAAACAGTTTTAGATTTTTAAAGATTGGCTTTACCATAAATGTAGAGCTACGTTTTATTATAGCCCATGTTGTGGTCAGCCTTAATTGAATCTGCATTTGGGTCACTCTGTTAAAAGTAAAGGTTGTTTATACATAAATACAAGTTTTCTCACCATATGAAACACTGCCGCAACAGTAACAGTTTGAATTGCTAAGTCAGTGCTAACAATAGTGGACTCACACAAACTAAAGTTCATTTATGCCCCACAGATGTATCTTGTGATTTTTCCAGAGGGAACAAGGTATAAAAGAACACAGACAAAACTCCTTTCAGCCAGTCAGGCATTTGCTGCTCAACGAGGTAAGTCAAAGTTTGACTATATTCAGAAAAAAATACTTTTTAAGGAGAATGATCTTTGTTTTCTTTAGATTCTTTCTTCCTGGAGAACATCTGTTTCTTCCTTTTTTTTTTTTTTTTTTCTTTTTAAGATTACTTATTTATTTATTATGTATATAGTGTTCTGCTTGCATGTCAGAAGAGGGCACCAGATCTCATTGTAGATGATTGTGAGCCACCATGTGTGATTGCTAGAAATTGAACTCAGGACCTCTGGAAGAGCTCTTAACCCCTGAGCCATCTCCAGTCCATGAGAATATGTGTTTCTCATAAGAACTGAATGAAAGAATGTCTGATCTTTTACAGAGTTAAGTAGATTCTTAGTAATTTGTGTTGTAGAGGTTAGATTCACATGCTTGCTGAGACACATATTCCCATGCTGTGAATTGAGTTAAAATATAAGTAAATAGTTATTCAGAGAAAGTGCACTTTTGTGAGTGACTCAGTATAAAAACTGGTGTATAACAAAAATAAACATACACAAATATATATTCATCATACAGAAATACAGGTGTATGTGTAATAATCAGAGAGTGGATGTCAGATGCCACAGCAGGCAAGTCTGTTAGTGATGGCTAAGCTAATGTTGAGAGGCACAGTAGAAAGACCAAGAAGACTGGATTTGCTCACTCTGTGAAGACAGAGCTCAGTATGTGCCATAGCTGTGTGTTTAAGAAGCTTGTGTTAGGGAGCAAACCCATGTGCTATCTCAGCCATCTCACTAGCCCCACTGAGCCCATTTGTTTCTGCCTCTCATTTCTGAAACATCAGCAACCCTATTTGTTTTCTCCTTTCTTTGGCCATTAAGAACATCATAAACTCTCGGCTGTCTTAGTTAGGATTCCCATTGCTTTGATAAAATACCATGACCCAAAGCAACCTGGGGAGGAAAGGGTTTGTTTCAGCCTGTAGTTCTACATCATAGTCCATCTTTGAGGGCAGACAGCAGAAATTCAAACAGGCAGGAACCTGGAGGCAAGCACTGATGCAGAGACCATGGAGGAGTGCTGCTCGTTGGCTCACTCCTCATGACTTGCTCAACTTGCTTTCTCATAGCCCCTAGGACCACCATCCTAGATGTGGCATTGCCCACCATGAGCTGGGCCCTCCCACATTGGTCATCAATCCAAAAAATGCACTCTAGACTGGCCTACAGGCAAATTCTTCTGGAGGCATTGTCTTAATTGACAGCCCCTCTTCCCAAATGACTAACCTGTGTCTAGTCACTGAGCCACCACTGTGTCTCTGAGGATGAATCTTGACCAAAGGGATTAGTAGTAAAGGGAAGGGAAGGTAGGTTGTCTTTATTCAGCTCCCTAGTTTTATCAGACATGGCAAGTATAACTGCTTTTGACCCCATATTTGACCCTATTTCTGAAGTGTGGTTTATAGAACAGAATAATTGAGGAGACCTGGAGACGAAAACAAGGCAGAGTAAATACCAGAGCAGGTGCTATAGTACATGAGGGGGGCTTATTTATTTTTGTCTATTTTTTGAGACAATTTTCTTTTTTTTTTTTAACATTTGGGTTTTGGTTTGGTTTGGTTTGGTTTGGTTTTGGTTTTTTGAGACAGTTTCTCTGTGTTGTCTTGGCTGTCCTGGAACTCACTCTGTAGACCAGGCTGGCCTC
>CABHPP010121488.1:370-26966 GCA_902168425.1 Peromyscus attwateri
TCGCCTCGGCAGTGAGGATTTACTTGAAGACAGCCTCATTTTTGTTGCCAGAGCAACACGCTGTGGAGTTGTTTTTAATCTGAGCTTGTTGTTAGGTTCACACGCGGGACACATGGCCCCACGTGTGGAATAGACCGGAGGCGTGAACTCTGGAATTGCACCCTCTTTAACAGTTCTCCAAGTCAAAAAATCAACCAAAAGAAAACCACAAAAAAAACTATGACCAACAGAAAAAAAAAAAAACCTCACAAAGCTAGCTTCTTTGAATTTTAAAACTTTTAATCACAAATCTTGCCCTTGGAGGAAAGTTACTGTTGAGAGCAAAATACCTTTACCTTCTCCCGATTCTGTAATTCAGGGTTCTTTTTCACTCCACCTTGATTTTTCTTTTCCTAACATTTGCAGAGATTCCCCCCCCTCCCCCGTTGGAATTATTTTATGGTATAGAAACAGTTAACTTGGAATTCACTAGAGGCTGTTAGTAACAAGACAAAGATTCTTAACTGTGACACTTAATAGGCTCAAGAAAGGATTCTAGAGTTTTGTTTGTGTTTTGAGACAGGGTCTGTCAACAGAGCCCTGACTGCCCTGGAACTCACTATATAGACCAGGCTGGCCTCGAACCCACAAAGATCCACCTGCCTCTACATCCCAAGTAATGGGATTAAACGTGTACACCCTTTAATCCCCCTAAGTGCTTTAAAGGTATTTGGAACTGGGCATGGCTGCAACACTCATGTATTTCCACGACCTGGGAGGTGGAAGCAGAAAGGTCAGGAGTTCAAGGCAGCCATGGTTGTATAGCAAGTTTGAGGCCAGTTTGAGTTACAATGAGACCCTGTCTCAAAAAAGGAATTGCTTTATTTTGGATTGAGTTTATACCAAATACTCAGTTCTATTGAATGCCTCCATTTGATGTTCACTTTTTGGTGTTTGTTTTGTTGTGGTGGTGGGTGTTTGTAGCCCATGCTGTCCTGGGACACTGTGTGCAGCAGTCTGGCCTTAAACTCAAAGAGGTCCACCTGTCTCAATCTCCTGAGTATTGGTGTAAAAGGTGTGTGCCACCAAACCTAGCTACTTTTTAAAAATGATTTTTACTTTTAAAACAAGGTCTTGTGTAGCCAGGCTCACCTGAAATTTGCTGTATCCAAGGATGTCCTCTAACTCCTGATCTCCCAAGTAAATTACAGGCATTTGGAGTTTTCTCTCTCTTATTTGTAGTAGTGATGCTAGAGACTTGAATATATTTTAAGTTGAATCATAAAGAATTTGCACTTTTTTTCTTTAACATACAGTAATGTGAATAAGGGGTATACTTTTTGTCTTCAAATAGCAATAATCTCAGTTCTGCAAGCAATTTCCCTTGTGATGGAATATGATGGAAGAAGAGAACCAACTCCCACACTCAGCCTTCTGACCTCCACTCAGGCATTGTGTGTTGGAACACACACAGATTGAGGTTTACTTAGAATAAGAGTTATATAAGGCATACCATAGTACACAGTGAGTGACCTTGGAATCTTGACTCCTAGTTCTTTAGACTTTAAATAACCCTTAATTCTTCCCTCCCCTATTCTTAGAAGTTCTAGTTTAATTTTTTTTCATCTTTTATTGTGTTTATAGTATATTTATCCCCTGGAAAAAAAAAAACTATAACTTCTTACTGGGAATAATAGCTTTCATCTAATTAACAGCATCAATTTACTATTTCCCAGTGATATATGTAAGGCACCAATTTTCTTCCAATAGAAAACCAAAATTTCAAACCAAATCCTGCTTTGGTAAAAGTGAAATTCAAGAAGAGAGATTTTAAGTTCAGCATGGTAGTGCACACTTTTAATCCTAGTATTCTCTACTCTTGAAGCAGAGGCAGGCAGATTTCTACCAGTTTTGAGACTGCCCTTGTCTATATAGTTCTAGTGAGTTCCAGGACAACCAGGGCTACATAGAGAAATGTGGGGAGGTATCTTAACTGCTTAACTTGGCTTAAGTTTAGGCAATACTTATTTTTGTTTGTTTTGTTTTTTTGAGACAGGGTTTCTTTGTGTAGCCTTGGCTGACCTGGAACTCGCTCTGTAGACCAGGCTGGCCTAGAGATGCAGCCTCTGCCTCCCAGGTGCTGGGATTAAAGGCATGTACCACCACTACCACCACCACTTGGCTTAGGCAATACTTCTGAGAAGATTTTCCTGGTTTTTTGCCAACTCCTCTTGCCCTTCTCTTTGCCTCCGGACCAGTTTAATTCCCCATACTACTACAACTACAGCACTTGGTTCTTATACCTACCTTCATAGAAATTATTACAATTTTTGGTCTTTGTCTCTTTTCATGATAGGCTGAACCTTCCATAACGGTTGCATGAGGACTAGAGTTTGGGTCCCCAGAGCTCACTAAAATCTAGGGAGGTATGGTTGCTCCCTGTAATCTCAGCACATTGGAGGTAGAGAGATGGGATCCAGGGGCAAACTGGCTAGCAAGAGGAGCCAGAGTAGGAATTCCAAGTTCAGCAAGAGACCCTACCTTAATAAATAATACAAAATAGTCAGATTGGTGCACACCTTTAATCCTAACACTCAGGAGTCAGAGGCAGGCTGGTCCAGGGCCTTCATCTAGCAATGATCTTGTTGGTAGAGTCCCCAGATAGTATATGGTATCATATTACAAGAGACAAAGAATGGTGTGTGTGTGTGTGTGTGTGTGTGTGTGTGTGTGTGTGTGTCTCCTGTCCATATGTCTGTCTTGTCTGTCACAGTCATCTGGTCTTCCTCTTATGATATGGTCATGAGGTTTATGCTTACTAACATTGTTTAAGCCTAATCACTTTCAGAGGCCCCTCCAGCACACTATAGTTGTATTGATTTTCCACCTTTTAACTTCCTAGATAGACATTTCAACACTTGGTCCTTGGGAAATACACTCAAACCATATCTGACACACCTGAAACAGCTGTAGGGTTAGGATAAGACCGCTCTTGAATATCAGAATCTGATGATGGCAACAGGAATAGTTTCTTTTTTCTTTCTTTCTGTTTTTTTTTTTTTTTTAAAGATTTATTTATTTATTATGTATACAGCATGTATGACAGCAGTCCAGAAGAGGGCACCAGATCTCATTACAGATGGTTGTGAGCCACCATGTGGGTGCTGGGAATTGAACTCAGGACCTCTGGAAGAGCAGTCAGTGCTTTTAACCTCTGAGCCATCTCTCCAGCCCCAGGAATAGTTTCAAATGAAATTTTCTCTGAACATTTCTAGGTTTCAAAGATTCATACTTATTACAGTGAGGCTTGATGTTCTTCAAATAAGGTTATGTATGTATGTTACCTGTGAATGGAAATAGTTTTCTATGCTCTTCCTGCTATACAATTTGCTTTTCACTCTTGTGATTTATTTTTATCATTAATATTATTATTAATAGCAACAGGGTCTCTTGGTAGCCCTGCTGTCCTGGAACTCACTGTGAACTCACCCGGCTGGCCACAAACTCAGAGATCCACTTGCCTCTGCCTCCTGGATGCTGGGAATAAAGATATATGCCACCATACCCTCCTTTAATAACTTTTTTTAATATAAATATGGAGATGGTGTATTATGGTCTATTGTCTACAAACTTACACAGCATTTGAAATGACTTTGAAATCTTGGTTTTGTTTAAAAATTGAGGCAAAGAGCTAGGTAGTGGTGGCGGCATATGCCTTTGAGTTCGAGGATCTCCTTGAGTTTGAGGCCAGCCTGGTTGCTCTACAGAGGGAGTTACAGGACAGCCAAAACTACACAGAAAAACCTTGTCTTGAAAAACTAAAATAAAAAAAGAGGTAAAAATTTCATTTTATCGTTTGTGGTTTTTTTTTTTTTTAAACTTAATAGCCTAACGGTATTGAAAGCTATCTCTCTACACCTAACTAAATCTTTTGGGAGGGGAAGTACTTTAAAGAAATACTGTAGCTTTGAGTTTTTTCTTCTAGTTTCAGGAAAGTCCACCCCAAAATACTGTTTGACATACTAATTACTTTGATATATAAAAACAGCAAATGTAGAAGAGGCTTTCTGAATGCCCCTCAGTTGCCTATAGATAGATCTTGCAAAAGGAATTTAGTTCCTTCTCAGGGAGTTTAGTAAATGACAGAAAAGTAACTTACAGAAGAAAAGAAGTGGATACCACACCCAGATTTATCACAAGCTATCACCTGTTCTTCCAAGAGTCCATGCATATCTGTTTGTGTTCTCTCTTAGGATGCGTACGTGTACACACACACACACACACCTTAAAGCTCTTACTGTCCTACCTCAGACTCCCAAGTGCTGTGATTGCAGGCAGGTGCCATCATGCTCAGCTTTATGCTCCTAAATATCACTTGTGTTGGATGTTTACCCTGTGCACATAATAAATTTGTGTGCCTTTCTCCTATTAGTCTATTTACTGCCAGTTTATTTCATAGTCTCAATTTTTTTTTTTTTTTTTTTGGTTTTTCTAGACAGGGTTTCTCTGTGTAGCTTTGCGCCTTTCCTGGAGCTCACTTGGTAGCCCAGGCTGGCCTCGAACTCACAGAGATCCTCCTGCCTCTGCCTCCCGAGTGCTGGGATTAAAGGCGTGCGCCACCAACGCCCGGCTCATAGTCTCAATTTTTATCACACCCTAGAGCAGTGGTTCTGAACCTGGGGGTAACAACCGCTTTGGGGGAAGTCACATATTATATATTTGCATTATAATTCATAACAGTAGCAAAATTACAGTTATGAAGTAGGAATGAAATAATTTTATGGTTGGGGTCACTGCAACATGAGGAACTGTATTAAAGGGTCACAGCATTAGGAAGGTTGAGAACCACTGTTCTAGAGGATAGAGAGGTCTTCCCTCCTACAAAAGTACCCCTCAGAACATCTGCACACCATTCCTATATATGCTCCTGTTTTGTTTCTTATTTATTTATTTTCCCTTTTTGGTTTTTCAAGACAGCATTTTTCTGGGTAGCCCCTGGCTGTCCTGAAACTAGCTTTGTGGACCAGGCTGGCCTTGAACTCACAGAAATCCATCTGCCTCTGCCTCCTGAGTGCTGGGATTAAAGGTGTGTGCCACAACCACCTTTAATCTGTTTTGTTTCTTTAACCACACACAATAGTTTTCATTTTTAGTAACTCATTTATTTATTTATTCATTCATTCATATTTTGATTATTTTCTTTTCTTTCTTTTTGGTTTTTCGAGACAGGGTTTCTCTGTGTAGTTTTGGTGCCTTTCCTGGAACTCACTCTGTCAGTTACTCATTTCTTTAATTGCTTTCTTTATGATTGTAACAAGTTGCTTCAGAAAATAAGTTTGGCTCTTAGATGACTTAAAAGTCTTTGGTATATGCCTTTAATCCCAGAACTCTGGATCAGAAGTAGGCAGGTGGGTTTCTGAGTTCCAGGCCAGTAGGCCAGCCACCAATACAGTGTCTATAGCCTCTTGTCAGGGATCTTCAGAATGGCTACCCTCTGTGGGCTTATTATTGTAACATATCACACTCGATATTAAGGACACCATCACTAAAAAAGACAGAGTCTTTGACCTAAATTATTAAAACTTTTCTATGTAAAAGATAACCATTATCTACTGGTAAATGAAGCAGGTGAAAATGAAATTTGGCTATATTATTTTGTACTGACTTAAAAATCACATGCTCTTCTATTTTGTTAACCTCATGAATCATAATTGTCATTTTGTGCAATCAGTCTTTGTTTTAAGATACATTTTCCATAAGAGAGTAAAGTCTGGATCCAGGTTATCTATACTCAGGAAAAAAGGCTCAGCAGTTAAGAGCACTTGCTGCTCTTGCATAGGACCACCCACGTAGCCACTCACAACTGCCAACACCATTTCCAAGAGATAGATGATCTCTTCTGGCCTCTGAGGGAACCAGGCACACACATGGTGCACACACAAACATGCAAGCAAAACACTAATACGTACAAAATAATAAAAATGAATCTTTAAAAAATAAAATTCTAAGCCAGCACTCAGGAGGCAGAGCCAGGCAGATCTCTGAGTTCGAGGCCAGCCTGGTCTACAAAGCGAGATCCAGGACAGGCACCAAAACTACACAGAGAAACCCTGTCTTGGGGGAAAAAAAATACAGCAAACATTCTTTAATAAGGGTCTGCTTAGATTAGAAGCAAGATTGTAAAACATCAGTAGAGAACTTCTGCCCTCCGGGGTCCTCCCATTGTGCTGTAAGCCTGTATTTAAGACCTCCTCCCCCCTTCAATAAATGACATTCGGCATTTAAAATTAATATATATATATATAATTGAATGGAAAAAAAAGGGTCTGCTTATAAAATTGGTCTTTAAGGCTGGAGGGATGGGCTCAGCGGTTAAGTGCACTGGCTGCTCTTCCAGAGGTACTGAGTTCAATTTCCAATACCCTCGTGGTGGCTCACAACCATTTATAACTATAGTCCCATGGAATCTGATGCCCTTCTCTGGTGTGCAAATGTACATGCAGACAAAACACTCACATACATAAAGTACATAAATCATATAATTGGTCTTTATAACCAGGTGTGGTGACCCATGCCTTTAATCCCAGCACTGGAGAGGCAGGTGCAGGTGGATCTCTGGATTCCAGGCCAGCCTGGTGTACAGAGTGAGTTCCAGAACAGCCAGGACTACACAGAGAAACCCTGTCTCAAAAATAAATAAATAAATAAATAAATAAATAAATAAATAAATAAATAAATAAACAAACAAACAAACAAATAAATAAATGGAAAATTTTGGAGCCCCTGGAGGGTGGTAGAAGCCCCTCGAAGGCTGACAACTCTGCTGCCATCCAGACCCAGATCCAACAGTTTGAGTTGGTTCACCCCAACATCTCCGTCTAGGAGCTGCTGGAGTACATGGAGGAGCCGGTCCTGCAGAACCAGATGTCATCACTGAGTAGGGTGGTCCTGGGCCTGCTGCCTGGTTTCCAGCTTAGAGCAGTCTGCCTTTTTTGGAGATGTTGGTGGAGGCAGTGGTACTGCCTGCAGGCTACAAGCACAAAGGTAGAGCAGGATCGCCCTGACTCTGGGCAGCAGCAGAATAGCCACGATGAGTTCTGGCAATGGGCCAGTATTTATGGTGTGTCAGAAATCAGACACCTTGAACCAGACCAACGACTTGTGGTCAGTATTTGCATGTAAAACTGTTTGGGAAAAGGGATATACTATGCGACACAGTTTCCAGTGCCATTATGAGGAAGGAATATGAAATGGAGAGGTGGAAAAGGTGGAGGGATGGAGAGGTGTGCGTGCAGTGGAAAGAGGTGAACTAGAGACTCTGTAGTGATGACATGTGAGAGAAGCCTGCGTGTTACCACCGAGGCCCATGAGGATGTCTGTGGTCTGTGCTGCTGCCCAAAGCCATGTTGATTTCAACTGTCCATGCTGCCAAAGTGTCTGGATGTGCAGGGTCCTACTGCAGCTGGGGACTTGTCCAAAGGCCATGCAGATGTCTGTGGGCTATGCTGCTGCCAGGGGCCATGTTGCTGTCCATGGGCTGGATTTCTGCAGGGAATCATATTGGTGTTCTTAGCCTGTATTGCCCCAGAAACCATGTTGATGTCCTTGGGCTGTGTTGCCACTGAGAACTATGATGGTGTCTGTGGCTCGTGCTTCAGCAGAGGGCTGTGTTGATGTCCATTGTCTGTATTGTCACCAGAGACCATGTGGATGTTGTTATGAATTGTTGGGGGGGGGACGGTATCCCACACATGCAGGGAAACATGCTGGGCAGATGCACACAATGGTGGAGTGGCCAGTAATTCACAACCCAGACGCTGCATCCACATGGAGAGTTTTTTATAATAGAGAGATGAAGAGAGAGACAGAAGAAAAGAGAGAGAGGGTGCACACCTCATGGGAGGAAAAGCGGGAGAGAAGAGGAGTTTTTCCATAGAATGAGGCTTTTACGTCAGGACGCAGGGCGGCGCCAAGGGGTGGGATTTGAAAGGGCAGATCAGAATATTAACAGATGTCCCTGGTCCATGCTGTCCCCAGAAACCATATGAAAGTCCATGATCCATGCCCTCTGACTGTAAAGGGCAAGGAAGCTATTTTTGCGGTGGCATCAATGACTGCAGACTCAGTTGAGAAAGAGGGACATAGAAGGCTTCTGTGACAACCCCTACTCCCACCCTACCCCACCCCCAAAAAAGTAACAGCCTGGACAGGAACCATTGAGAACCTTTTTGGTTATTTGAGACGGGTTCTCTGTGTAGCCCTGGCTGTCCTGGAACTCGCTCTGTAGACCAAGCTGGCCTTTGTAGTCAATTTCTAAACAGTCTTAGTAATGGCTGCGGCCCAGCGGGACTGGAGAAATCTCCAGCTACAGGCCTTGAATTCAGATCCACCTGCCTCTGCCTCCTAAGTGCTGGGCTTAAAGGTGGGTATCACTACCACCTGGCTTTGAAGAGAGCTCTTAAACTTTGTGACAAGGGTGCTGAAGTGTAGCTCTCCACAATTGAGGGCTTCTGGCGTAAGTGCGGGTGGGGAAAAACTTAGTTTTCTTTAAGGGGATGGCTACTGGGAGTTTGACCATGCTCCAGTGCGTGTATGGGAACACAAATTGGACTTATATTTTGTCTTCTTCTTTCGGAGGAGGTTTCATAAGGTAGGGGGTAGACCTGGGAGGACTGGGAAGTACGATCAGGGTGTATGATGTGAAATTTCCAAATAAAATCAATAAAAATAATATGTGGTGTTTTTGTGTTTGTTTGATTGATTTGTTTTGTTTTGTTTTTGAGACAGGATCTTACTATGCAGTCCTGGCTGGCCTGAACACTGTATAGACTAGACTGGCCTCGAACTCATCGAGATCCACCTGTCTCCGTCTCCCAAGTGTTGGGATTAAAGGTGTGCACTATCATGCCCAGCTTTGAAGAAATCTTTAGAATTTATAAAATCTTATCTGTGTGCATAAATGGATACGAATGTGTATGCACACACAGTCCTTTATCACTCTGTCTATTCTGAACAGGGTCACTGCCTTGAATCTGGGGCTCATGTTTTCTTGGCAAAGCTGGAAACCAGGAAACCCAAGCAATCCTCCTGTGTCTACCTACCTTAGAGCTGGAATTACATGGATTTGTGGGTTTCCTGGCCTGTGACATGAGAACTGGGATCCGAGCTCTGGTCCTGATGGCTGAGCCACCCTTCCAGGGATGCTTTTGGGTGGCATTGCCTTCTGTTTATTCTTGTTCTTGGAAAGTAGGTTTTCTGAGCTTGTAGCACAGTAGTTACTGTGCTGCTAATTTTATATCAACTTGACACAAGCTATAGTCATCTGAGAAAGCACGCTGAGCAAACTGTGAGGAGCAAGCCAGTAAGCAGCACTCCTCCATGGATTTTGTATCAGCTCCTGCTTCCAGGTTCCTGCCTCGCCTTCCCTCAATGGACTATGACTCAGGATATGTAAGCCAAATAAACTGTTTCCTCCCTCCAAGTTTCGTTTGGTGTGGTGTTTCATCACGGCAATGAAAACCCTAAGACAGGTTCACTTTTTAATTTTTCCTATCATGGATTAGTCTAATTCTTTTTGTTACATAGTGTGTCATTTTAGTTAAGTGCTATGGTTTTTTTGGTTTTTGTTTGTTTGTTTAGCTGGTCGGTTGGTTTTTTTGAAACAGGGTTTCTCTGTAGCTCTGACTGACTACCCTGGACTCACCTTACATATCCGGCTGGCCTCAAGACATCCACCTGCCTCTGCCTCCCACGTGCTGGGATTAAATGCATGTGCCACCATGCCATGCCCAGCTTAAGTGCTCTGTTTAGAGTGCACTGTACAGTATTAAATGTGTAACTCAATGAGTTTTGGTAGGTACACTGTACTCATTACTACTGACTACTGCTATATCAAGATTGAAGAATATTTAGATAAGTATACCAATGTATCTCCTTGAGACTGGAGAGATGGTTCAGTGGTGGCTGCTTTTCTAGCACACTTGGGTTTGATTCCCAGCACCACATGGCAGCTCATAACCATCTGTAACTCTGCTTCCAGAGAATCTAACACCCTCTTCTGGCCTCTGAGGAACCAAACACACAAGTGGTACACAGACATAATGCAGGCAAAACGCCCAGACAACATAAGCAAAAGAAAATTAAATTTACTAAAAGAAGAAATGTATCCCATGTTGACTTATAGGCATTCACTCCACCAGATATACCAGATGAATTGTAACCTGACTTCTGTCACCAAGGACATCTGTTTACAGGGGTGCATGTGTAGAGACCAGGCTGTCCTAGAACTAACTGGCAGTCCTTTTGCTTCTACCCCCTAAATTCTGGGATTGTAGACATAGACCACCATACCAGGCTATTTTTATTTATTTGCCGTGCTGGGCTTCAAACTTGTGTCCTCGTGCATGTCAGCCAAGAGTTCTACCACTGAGCTGTAGGTCCAGTGTTGTAAATGTTTGCAAGTTTAATGTAGTTTGTTTTTAGGGAGTAACTCTGTGGTAGAAAACTTGCCAAGCATGCACAAGGCCATGGGTTTGCTTTCCCAGCACCTCACACACACATACACACACACACACACACACACACACACTCACACTGTTTTTAAAATCTGTATTAAAAAATTACTCCGGGCAGTGGTGGCGCACGCCTTTAATCCCAGCACTCGGGAGGCAGAGGCAGGCGGATCTCTGTGAGTTCGAGGCCAGCCTGGTCTCCCAAGCGAGTTCCAGGAAAGGCGCAAAGCTACACAGAGAAACCCTGTCTCAAAAAAAAAAATTACTCATGTATATGTGGAAATCAGAAGACGGCTTTGTGAAGTTGGTGCTCTCATTTTACCGTGGGTGCTGGGATGGAATTCAGGTTGTCAGGCTTGCATGTGGCAAATGCCTTTTACAGGTTAGCCATCTTGCTGACCATGAATCTCATTTTTTGGTCACATCTTTATGGTGCCTTTTTTTTTTTTTTTTTTAAAGAAAAGTAGTGTTTTATTGTTTGCATTTTGTGTGTGGGTGTACATGTATACATGTACTTGAGTTGTGTCCTCGCATGCTCAGGGAACATTTGGAGGATAATTTTTAGGATTCTGGTCTCTTATCCCCTGGGTTCTAAGAATCAAACTTAGATTATCAGGCTTGGGTTGTCTTACTAGCACATGATATTTTTCATGCTATTTATTTTGTTTGTTTTCCTTTTCAAGGAGTGGACTTATCCTATGAGACGAGAGATGCAGGTATGACAACTTTTAATTTATTCAAGACACCCCCCCCCCATTATTAAATAACTAATGCTTACTTCACAAAGGAGACCTGCTGCCTCATGATCTGTAGGTTTGTCATATTTACCTAGTTATGAATATTGTATAATATGAGTACATATGAGAACTAAGTTGATGCTATGGGGAATGTAAACATAAGTAAAATATAATTCATAGTTGTCAAATGCTGTTGGCCATTCCTATAATCTCTGCACTTAAGATGCTGAGGTAGGAGGACTGTCTGGATTTCAGGGCCAGCCTTAGCTATGTTAATAAGATGCTATTTCAAAACAAAAAAAAAAAACCAGTGGGCACAGTGCTGTCTATGGTGATTAATTACAGTTACTTTTGCTTTTGTTTACTGTGATGACAGTTGGATCCTGTTTTATCTTGTACTGCTTATTTTTGACGGGAGGACAGGGTCTAAGTGTGAGCTCCTGCTGACCTGGAACTTACTGTATTACCCAGCCTGGCTCAAACTCGAGATGCTCCTGCCTCAGCCTCCTGTGTGCTGGGAATATAGATATGTTCCACTCTACCTGGCTCTTGTATTGCTTTTGTTTTGGCCAAATAAAACTTAGTGTAAGTAATTCTAAAGGGAGGATTTTCTTTATGATTGTTTTATTTTTAGGTTGTAGCAGAGGGTAGAAGCTAGAGAGGTTTTATTAATGCAAACATCAATAATATAATGTGCCGATTCTATCCAACCTGCCTATAAAAGCAATATAGGATTTCAAATATCTGGCTTTTTGGAATAAAATTTAAATTTGGAACATCTCACTTGAATTTATAAAGGTACACCTGTGTTTCTCATACCAATTTGCTAACTATGGCTGGGAAATGAGTGCTCCCTGAATAAAATATGAACCAGAATATTGCAAAGCCCTGCACACACAGACAAATCCAGTTGTATGTTATGTATGTGCTGTAGGTTTAAACTTTACTTATGTATTTTCTTCCCCTAGGAAGTTTTGCCTGGATTGTTCTTAGGCCCATACTCTTCTGCTATGAAAAGCAAGGTATGAACTTTAGTTTAGGTTCTCCAGGAGGCTTTAATAAACCAACTTTTTATCAGTTAAGTTTTTAACAGTAAGAGTTTATACTAAGGAACATTTATATACAACTATGTTCATACTACTTGTACCTACTTCCACATTTACTGGACCATTAATAGTTTTGATTTGAGCCAGGCCGTGGTGGCACACACCTTTAATCCCAGCACTTTGGAAGCTGCAACAGTCAGATCTCTGTGAGTTTGAGACTAGCCTGGTCTACAGAGCTAGTTCCTGGATAACCAAGACTACACAAAGAAACCCTTTCTCAAAAAACAACAACAAAAAAGTTTTTGAAGTGTTTCAACACAAATTACAAGTTAAGTTTTTATAATTAATTTTTCTCATGAAATCTTGTTTTTGATAGATTTGTCCATCCTACAATCTTTAGTAATTTATTTACCATCTTAAAATGTTACATCTTGGAGAGGTTGCAAGGGCACTGGGGATGGGAGATGAGTGGGATTGGAATACATGATGTGAAATTCACAAAGAATCAATAAAAGTTAAATAAATAAATGGTACATCTGTTTTTGCCAGACATCTTCTGAACAACATCAGATACATACAAAGTATCAGAGGAGGAAATAGAACATTTTGTTGGCTTTTATCAAAATAAGAGGACTTTTTTTTTTTTTTTTTTTTTTTTTTTGGCCCCCATCCCCGGACAGGGTTTCTCTGTGTAGCTTTGCGCCTTTCCTGGATCTCGCTCTGTAGATCAGGCTGGCCTCGAACTCACAGAGATCTGCCTGCCTCTGCCTCCTGAGTGCTGGGATTAAAGGTGTGCGCCACCACCGCCTAGCTCAAGAGTGCATGTTTTATATTTCATCTTCTTTTAGAAGACTAGGGTCTAGACTACAGATTGGAAATGGACTGCTCAGTTAAAATGGGGGAAGGGGTTGTCTTATTTTAGTATATAGTGTGGTTCTTGCCATTTCCTAAGGGATTCAGCTGTATGAATTATGGGGATGATGCTAATTCTTTTTTAATGTTACACAGTGTGGACCATTGTGTAGCAAATACTTCCCCAAGGATACTTCTGTCAATATCAGTCAGTATACTTCTGTCTGATAGTTCCATGATATAATTTTCAGAGTCATCTTGAAATTGGAAGGTTCTAGAGAGTTGAGGTGACCAACAAAGAAGCTGGAAAGGGTAGGTGGTATAAAAGTGAATAAGCAAACAAAGGTTTGACTTCCTAGAAGATGGTGTCAGCAAAGCTATTGCCCTAATAATGTAATGTTGACCAGTGCTGATTGTGCCCTTATTAGAATGTATAATTATGCCTAATGGTTTCACAATGACATTTTTGTTACATGTATATAAACTATTTTGATCATATTCAAACACTTATCTGTTACCCTCTCCTGTCCCCCACTGACTCCCGTTAATCCTTTTCCCAACTCAGGTCTTTGTGTTTGTGTTTATATATCTCAATCTGAGTTACCTTAATATAGCCCAAATTTCTTCTCATACGACCTCCAAAAAAGTACCTTTCAATGATGAAAATAATGAGGATAAAGAAGCCTAGAGGAATAAATTCCTTTTTCAAGATTGATTTACTTAAAGCATATCTCTTTACTACAGTCAAACACCATTTAAATAAAAGAGATAAATTCAGGTGCTTGGTAACCAGTGATTTATTTCTTTTTATAATTTTTGTCTATTTGTATTTAAGTTTTTTAAAATATAAATGCGTCTATTGAGAGGTATAAATAATCTTTGTGCTATTACATTAGAAATTTATTCTGATAAGGTTTGCTTTACTTAGTCTAATGTGCCTTCACTTCTTTTAAAGGCGATTTCTTGTTTTGCTTTGGTTTTTGTTGTTGTTTGAGACAAGGTCTCACTCATTATGTAACTCTAGCCGGCCTGGAACTTGCTTTGTAGACCAGGCTGACCTCACTCAGATCCACCGCCTGTGTTTTAGTTAGGATTTCTATTGCTTCAACAAAACACCATGACCAAAAGGCAAGTTGAGGAGGAAACCTAACTTCAGCATTGCTGTTCATCACTGAAGGAAGTCAGGACAGCAACTCAAACAGGGCAGGATCCCAGAGGCAGGAGCTGATGGAGAGGCCATGGAGGGGAGCTGCTTACTGAATTGTTCAACCCACCTTATAGAACCCAGGACCAGCAGCCCATGGATGGCACTACCCATCATGGGCTGGGCCCTCCCCCATTGATCACTAAATGAGAAAATGCCGTACAGCTGGATCTCATGGAGGCCTTTCCTCAGCTGAGGCTCATTCCTCTCTAGCTTGTGTTTAGCTGTGTAGGATGAATCTTAAAAGGTCTTATTAATAAAAAACAAACCTGGAGCCAGGTATGGGGGTGAACACTGAAAGATCAGAGAAACAGAACAAGCTACAACTAACCTCACCTCGCTGGTGCCTCAGCTGATCTCATTTCCTCAAACTGGAAGCCTCTGTGTCCTCATCTGAATGGATCTCAGCTGAACTGCTGCTAAAAGCCTAAAAAGCTTAACAAAGGCTCTAGTTCCTGGTCCTCATGCCTTATATTCCTTTCTGCTTCCTGCCATCACTTCCTGGGATTAAAGGCGTGAGTCACCATGCCTGGCTGTTTCCAGTGTGGCTTTGAACTCACAGAGATCGGAGTAGATCTCTGCCTCTGGAATGCTAGGATTAAAGGCGTGTGCTACCACTGCCTAAACCTATGTTTAATATAGTGGCTGTTCTGTTGTCTGACCTCCAGATAAGTTTATTGGGGTGCACAGTATATCAACCACATTTCCCCTTTTTTGTTTAAAATAAAAAAAGTTAAGTATATACAATATATACAGTCAAGAATTACATCAACAATGTCTAGTCCATTCACATTTGACAGATTCAGACAAAAAAAAACTCCATTACCTACATTAACAATGTTCAGTCCATTAACATTTGACAAATTCAGACAAAAAAATTCATTTCTTATCCTATTTAAAACAAGTGGTTTCTTTTTAAAAGTAGATTCAATAATCTACCTTTTATCTTATCATATCCATATTCTCTCTTTTTTTCTGAGTAGATTCAAAAGTCTACCTTTTATCTTACCAAAGTTGATACATGTACAGCCTACTTTTGCCTCCCAGGTGCTGAGATTAAAGGATTCTGCCACCATGTCCAGTTACAGCAGATTTCTTCATGTCCTCTTGTGGTTTTTCATATTAGTAAAATTAAATAGATGCAGAAACCCCATCTTGATCATTAAGTGTAAATTAAGGATGCTGAATTAATTTTGGGGGTTGTATACATGTGAATATAGAACATTGGATTATTATTAATCCTGTCAAACACTTCTCAGTAATTCATTAAATACTACTGCTTATATCCCAGGGTATACTCAGAAAATACAAAGATAACTGAACTCTGATCTACACTGACAAGAAAATTTGCTGTCAGTTAACATTTAAGACTTTGAAAATGATATGGTCTTAGTCAGTTTGGACACCTCTGATAAAATACCATGGCATGGATTACTTGCTCCTACAGTTGTGGTGCTTGTATCACACACACAGTGTGCTTCTGGGAGCCTAATTTTGGCCTTTGGACAGTATCTCCTTGTTTCATAGTCACATGGGCACAGAGTGAGCAGGTTTTCTCTGTCATATAAAGGTCATACTCCAACATGAGATTTCCATCTCACGGCCTTTTGAAACTAAGACTTATAGTGCACTTCTTTCCTTGTAGAACTATAACTGCTCAGGTAAGGCAGTGTTTTCCCCGTCCTCACACAACGCACTGAGCCACAGGCCATTGGCAGAGCGGGCGTTTCTACCTTAGAAATTCTCATGACTCTAAACTGAATGGTTTCAGCCACGATTGTTAATAGTACTGGTTTCTTGACAAATTATCTTTAAAGTTCTCATCAAGTGCTAGAATTAAACATAAATAGTGTCCATGTTAAACTTTAGAGAACATTTTGAGTGTTAATCTTGAATCATTGAATTGTTGTGTGGATCACATCAGGTCGATTACCATAAAATTAGTTTTAATCTTCTGTACTTAAAGATTAGATATGAGTCTGGTCTGTTTCCAAACTTACATATTATTGTAAGGTGATGTTTTGTATTTTAAACTATTATTTCTCCCCATTTTTTATAGCTACCTATATTACAGAAACATGGGATAACTCATATAATTTGCATACGACAAAATATTGAAGCAAACTTTATTAAACCAAACTTTCAACAGTTGTTTAGGTAAGAATTATGCTGTGATTTAGAGAAAAATGTTAAGGTCAAAGCATGTAATGTTGTTTTATTATTGTTGCGGATCTTTGAAGTGTTTAGGATTGAATCCAGAGCCTCAAGCATGTTAGGCAAGCATTCTGCCTGTCCCGCAATGTCCTTGTTTCAAGTCTATTACACGATATCACTTTCCTCTGTACCCACCTATTTTGTAAATATCAGCTATATGGTATATATTTTAATAGAATTTATTTAAAATATTTAAATCATGTTCTTAATTCTAGAGGTTTAAAAGGATATATACTAAAATGTATGTTTCTGTACTCTTACCTCCTACATACTCAGCCCCCTTCCCCAAAGGCATCTCCTGTTATCTCTTCATTGTGTCCATTCAGAAGCATATAAGCTAATTCCTATAGATGAGGCTGTTTTAATAGTTTCTGAGTCTACTCTTCCCCCACCCCCACCCCCGCTTATACATGGAGGTCAAGGAACAACTGAGTTGAGACTTGGTCTGTTGTTTGCAGCAGTATAGGCCAGGTTAGTTGGCCCACAGGCTTTGGGGAGTTCCCTGTCTGTTCTTCCCATTTGCCATTGAAGTACTGGGCTTACAGAAGTGAGCTTCCAAGCCTGGCTTTACTTTTCAAGAAACCGGGGTTTCATTTGTTTGTTTTGGTTTGGTTTTTTTGTTTTTGTTTTTCAAGACGGTTTCTCTGTGTAATAGTCTGGAACTTTCTTTTTTTTTCCGTTTGTTTGTTTGTTTGTTTGTTTTTTGGCAGGTGATGGTTACCTGTCATATTTGGATGTAAGAATCAAATTGAAGTCATCTTCCAGGGTAGTCTGTTCTCTTAACCACTGAACTGTCACTCTAGCCCCCATACTTAGCTTTATTTTATTTTAATTTTTATTACTTACACTTCAGGAAGAGGACATCAAGTCCCCTGGAACTGAAATTACAGTTGTGAGCTGCCATGTGGATGCTGGGAATCAAACTGCAGTCCTCTGGAAGAACAGCCAGTTCACTTAACTACTGAGCTGTTTCTCTAGCTCCCACACCCGACCTTTTATATGGTTCTGGGAATTTGAACTCAGGTCCTCACACTTGTATGACTGGCACACTACCCACAGAGCCATCTCCCCAGTCCCCCAAACCCACCCATTCTTTTCTTTCTTTTCTTTTTCTTTTTTAATTTTTTGAGATAGGGTGTTGTGTAGCCAAGGCTGATCTTAAATGAATGACCCGCTTGCCTCAGCTTCCTAAGGGTTTATATGGGATTGTATGCACACTATGCCCAACTTTAATCAATGTCTTACTGGATATTTCTGTATTTGCAGATTTTCTTATATAGTCGTTTGTCTATATAATATTTAATTACTATCCTTGTGCATGCCATTTAATTTATACATGAATATACTGATAGGGTAAATTTGTAGAGTTGTAGCTAAGAATATGAATGAGCACATTACACATTACATTTTAATAGGTTGCAGATTGTCCTCCAGTGCAATAGATCAGTTTACATTTCACTGTCAAGGATGAGTGACTATTCTCTTAGCACTTCTCCAAGACAAAGTTATAAAATAGGAAATTTGTTTCCAGTCTGATGGAGTTATAGTACTTTTTCATACAATTCTAGCTTCCTCATTTTTTTTTTATTTTTATTATTTTTTTCCATTTTTTTGAGACAGGATTTCTCTATATAACAACCCTGGCTATCCTATAACTTGCTCTGTAGACTAGGCTGACCTTGAACACCAGAGATCCGCCTGGCTCTGCCTCTCAGTATTGGGATTAAAGGTGTGTGCCACCACCACCCAGCTTATCATTTATCTTCTAATAAGTGCAGTTGAATAATTAATGGTCTTAATATTTGTTATTTTAGATTCATTTTAAAAATAAAGTTGAGCTTAGTGGTACATGCCTATAATCCTACCACTCAGGAGGCTGAGGCAGGAAGATTATAAATTCAGTGCCAGCCTGGGCTCCATACTGAGACTGACTCATAAGATTGGTAAAAGACTGTATTACACATGCTAAAGATAAAAGGTAAATGAGCCCCCTGATTATTGGGAGATAACTATTACCAATGTTTTCTTTAATATCTTTATAGAGATACTCTGTGTCTATATGAAAGTATTTGTTAAAAATATCTTTTTTTAAAACTTGGAATATGTAAGCCAAATATTAAAAATATCTTAATGCTTGTTCTACTGGTTGTAAAAATGAGTGTAACCTATATACATAAGGCACTCAAATGTGTGAGCATCTATTAGAATATTATGTAACTAAACAGGAATGAAATAGACATTTGTGTTGATCTTAATGATTACAAGAGCAAAGAAGGGTACATTTAGATGTATAGTCTCAGTATTTAAAATATTTATACTTTATGCATATAGGTGTTTTGCCAGTGTGTACGTCTGTGTACCATGTGTGTGCCTGTGCAGGTCAGAAGAGGGCATCAGATCCCCTGGAACTAGAGTTAAAGTTGTGAGCTGCCTTGTTGGTTCTGGGAATCAAACCCAGGTCCTCTGCAAGAGCAGCCAGTGCTCCTAACTACTGAGCCATCTCTGCAGCCCCAAGTTTATATATTCTTATATGTACATTGAAAAGTCCTGAATCAACACCCTTGAAGCTTGAGTAGTTGCTTCTGAGAAGGGAAAATCATGGTCCAGGATGGTAAGGAATCTGTTTTTCGTCCTATACAACCTTTCCACGGTTAGATTTTTTTTTTTTTTTTTCTTCAAGTCGGTATGCTGCCCAGATTGGGCTCAAAATTGATCTTCCTGCCTCAGCCTCCCATGGAGCTAGAAGTGTCAGTGGGTATTGCTGCATTCTGCTGTACTCTTACAGAAAATTAAAAGAAAAAATATCCCCCCTCAAGGCAAGGTTTATGTTTCTTTGCATACCTCTGACTGTCCTTGAACTCAGAGATCTACCTTCCTCTGCCTCAGAGTGTTACATTTAAAAGCATGGGTCACCACACCCAGCCAAATTTTTAAGTATTTTTATGTTTTGTTTTTTCTTATTTTATTTTAGAGTTGTTTTTAAGTGTGAGGAATGTCTGCTTCTTGAATTTTTAGGCATGCAGGAAATGTCTGACTTACTGCAGTTTTAGAGTTGGAGGTGTTGATGGCAAGATCCAAAACGGGCAGGGAACTAAAGTGATTTTGGATCTTTGGACCATGGATTTTGGCTTGGGTCAGGGATGGTAGAAGATGCTGGCTGTGAGCTGGGTGTGTTCCCTCTAAAGGCTTCTGTCCTGGTATTCACTGGGTCTGCAACTTGGGTGTAGATGGTGCTGCCTTCCTCCTGTTTTCAGGGGGCAATTATGTTAGGTTTAGGAGGAACCTGGGAAGTACAGAACATCATCAAGAAGGCTGTGCAGTCCTCTGCCGTTCTATAATCTGGGAAATCCTTCAGAGAGTAGATGTTTTTCCCCCTAGACTTTTCATGGGGTTTTAGGAGGTTGATAGTTGTTCTGGTTGATGATGTTGGAAATGGCACCATAGACCTGTTGAGTACTGCAGGTCCCCGATGTTGATAGACCCTTTGGTTTGTACATGGGCGTCCCTTAATCCTGAGCCTTAACATCTCTCTGTTAAGACCTGAATTATTTGAAGTTGTTACCTCTAAAAGGTCATTAAAAACTCCATATTGTTAAAATCCAAAATAATTTATAATACTGATTTCATAATTTAGCTGCAGTTTTGTCCTTAAACAAGTAATGTTGGATAGGTTGAAGTTAGAAGTTTTTTGCAAAATATATTAAACATAGTATGATGGTGGCACCTTTTCTAGCATAAAATCCCAGGATAAGAATTCTCTTAGCTGTTTTTTGCTTTACTGAAGATGGTTGACTCAGTGTTTCACCAGACGTTTTTAAAAATATATATTATTTTCAATTATGTGTAGATATGTGGGTGTGTGCATGTGAGTGCGGGTGCCCTTGGAGGCCATTGGCATCCGTCTCTCCGGAGTCGAAGTTTAGAGGCAGATGTGCGCTACCTGATGTAAGTGCTGGGACTCGAACTCAGGTCCTTTAAAAGAGCAGCACATGCTCTTCACTGCTAAGTCATCCCTCCACCCCCTTGTTTTGTTTTTTGAAACTGGAATCTCAGTAGCTCAGGCTGGCCTGGAACTCAGCAGTCTTGCTGCCGTGGCGCCCCCAAATGCTGCAACTACAAGCCTGAGCCACCACACCATTTTGTTGTTTTGCTCCTCCCTCAGTCAAACATTAGACTTCCTTTGAAATGTCCTTGAACCTTCAGACGCAAGGAACACCTTCAGAACTCTAGAGAACCATCTTCTCTTCAGATAGAAATGGGAAATGGGAATGAGGAGTATATGTACTTGTATAAATTTTCTAGCTCCTTTCTGAGGCTGTCTTGACTGCTTATGGTTTTTGTTTTAACTAGATAAACATTTTATACTGAAATTCAGGTGCTGTGTTGCAAGGCTTTAAATGTCCTCAGACAACATAAATCTATGGCACAATCCTTAGAGATGTGATACTTTAAAAATTGTTTTGTACTTTTTGTGATTATCGAAAAATTATCAGAGGCTAGAGAGATGGCTCAGTGGTTAAGAGCACTGACTGCCCTTGCAGAGGACCTGGGTTTGGTTCCCAGAAGCCACATGGTGGCTCACAACCATCGTAATTTCACTTCGAAGTGTCCTCGCTGGCCTTCTCCAGTACCAGGCATGCATGTGGTAACATGCATACATGCAGGCAGAGCACTCATACACGTAATAAAGTCTTTTTAAAGAATAATTATCAGACCAGGCATAGTATACATCTTTAATCCCAGCACTGGGGAGGCAAAGTTCCAGGACAGTCGGGGCTACATAGAGAGGAAAGGAAAGAAAAGAAAATGAAAGGGAAAAAAGAAATAAGCAGTTTTTTTTTTTTTTAAAGGTGGAAAGTTTGGAGGAGGATGTGGAGTCTCTATTTGGGAGGTGTGGGGGGGGACAGGGGATGAATATGCTCTAAATATACTGTATGCATGTATGAAATTCTCAAAGAAATTACAAAGCTTCACACATTAAAAATATACAGGAAAGTGGAGCTCACAGAATAGCTTAAAAAGTCAAACTGGGGGCTAGCTCAGCGGTTAAAGAGCACTGACTGCTCTTCCAGAGATCCCAGGTTCAAGTCCCAGCACCCACATGGCAGCTCACAACTGTCTGTAACTTCAGTTCCAGGGACCCAACACCCATGGCAAAACACCAGTGAACATAAAATATTTTTTTAAAAAAAGTCAAACTAGCTGGGGAGTGGTGGCGCACGCCTTTAATCCCAGTACTCAGGAGGCAGAGCCAGGCAGATCACTGTGAGTTCAAGGCCAGCATCATGGTCTACAGAGCAAGATCCAGGACAGGCACCAAAACTACACACAGAAACCCTGTCTCCAAAAAAAAAAAAAAACAAAAAACAAAACAGTCAAATTGTTAATACACAGACCTCACATAACATGAGTTGCTTGCATGAAGATCAATAGAAATATAATGATTATAATTTATCCTTTTTATAATAAAGAGATAAGATGTTATTTTGGTTTTAAAACAAAGTTTTTGTGTGGAGATTTATCTGAGAGTATACTTACCATAAATATTTTGTTTTCAGATATTTAGTTTTGGATATTGCAGATAATCCAGTTGAAAACATAATACGTTTTTTCCCTATGGTAGGTATAAGTATTTTAATATCTTAAAACTTATGATTTAGGCCTATTAATTTAGATTCTTAAACTACTTTTATGTCATTGTGGCTGAAAAAAATGCAAGTTTACTTTAAAAAGAAAGTGAATTACTTAAAATTTAAAAATATCACTGAGGTTTTCTTTTTTAATTGTATTACATTTTATGTGTGTGTGCTCATGCATGAATACTATTGTTGTGCATATGGTGTGCATATAAAGATCAGAGGACAGATTTGGGGAGTCTGTTCTTTCCACCACGTGTCCTAGGATGGAACTCGGGTCATTGGGCTTGGTGGTAGGTACTTTTACCTGCTGAGCCATCTTGCCAGCCCAAGAGTTTTGATTTTTAAAGATTAGGTATTGCTCTATAACTCAGGCTGACATTAAACTTGAATCTTTTAAACTCAGCCTGTTTTTGTTTTACTGTATTACATGTTTATCTTACTCTACATGTTTTACTGTAACGTGTTGTCTCTTGCCCTCAGACTAAAGAGTTTATTGATGGAAGCTTACAAAATGGAGGTAAAAAATAGTTTTTCTGTTATTAAAGATTTATTTATTTTATGTGTATGAGTATTTTGCCTACATGTATGTATGTGCACTACATGTGTGCCTGGTGCCTGCAGAGGCTGGAAGAGGTCACTTGATCCCATGGAACTGGGGTACAGACAGTTTTAAGCTGCCATGTGGGTGCTGAGAATCAAACTTGGTCTTCTGCAAGAGCGACAATGCTCTTAACTGCGGAGCCATGTCTCCAGGCAGTAGTGTTTGTTATCTTTTAGTTGATACTTTTTTCAAAATGTAGGATAGGGAGATTCTATTTTTATACGGTAGACAATTTTCAATGTTTCCCACTACTCCAACTTGTTATACTTTTTAAAAGTTTCCACTGAACTACTTTCAATTTCTCTCAATCTGTTGTATTCTCTACATAATTAAAATAGAGACTTGAAAATTAATAGCTAAGTGGCATGTACATGATATAGAATATTTAAGGAAGACTCACTGCAGCCATATAATGTGGTTTTAGTATATTTTGTGCCCGAACTCTGGTTTTTTCAGATAATTAACTATTTTTTAAACTTTTTCAGGAAAAGTTCTTGTCCATGGGAATGCAGGTATCTCCAGAAGGTATGAAGGTAGCTAATCTTTGTCTTTTATGTTTAGTTGTGAGCTGTATTTTCTAATTTTTTCTCTGTCTTCAGTGCTGCCTTCGTTATTGCATACATCATGGAGACATTCGGGATGAAGTACAGGTAAGTGAGCACCTTCACTCACCCTCACTTAAATGGACTTCATAGAAATAGTTGGGCTTTTACGGCTAAGTATTTCTTTTTTTTTTTTTTTTTTTTTTTTAAATATAGTCATAATTGATTTCCAGTCAAAACTGGAAAACTACTTGCCAGTAGGGAACTAGTTTCAGTTTTAAAACTCTGGATACAAATTTTGGTGTTTACTTTATTTCAATTGATGTATACTAGGTGTGGTAGAATGTGCCTGTAGTCAAAATACTCAGCAGACTAAAGTAAAGGGATTACTGTAAATTTAAGCCATAGCCTGGCCTGCACATCCAAGGCTACAAATTGAGCCTTGTGTCTAAGAAAAAAATACCTTAAGTCCCACTCTTATTAAGAACTGAATGAAAAATTACTTAGAAATTGTCTGTAGCACCCATCTTTTACAATCATAGTACATAGATTTTTAAAGATTTAGGACCTTCGTAACAAAAACCAAGCTAGTGTAGAATATTACCTTAGTCTTAGGAAAGCTGGGAATCCTGTCAGCTCTATATCACTTCCAAACTGAAAAGTATTTACCTCTTTGGGCTATAGAAATGGCTGAGGACCTGGGTTCAGTACCCAGCACTATGTGGTGGCTTACAACTGTCTGTTAACAGTTTCAAAGGGTTGAACACTTCTGGCCTCCTGGAGGCACCACATACACACACACATGACAGAAGTAAAGCTCTCATATACAGTTTTTTAAAAGTAATTGCCTCTGATAGATTTAAGGAGAGTGGAAAACATTGCTTTCAGTTATATACCCATTAATGACCCCACCAGGCTCCAATACATAGTTCCAACTCAGGGTCACACATTAAATGTTGTATGACAAGATTATTCCTGTGAAGATGCAACACACATCTACTCACCTTAGATATGGAGCCCACAACAGATCAAAGCATGGATATCACCACAACCCAACTTGGTGAACCAGTGACTTTTACTGACAGAAATATGGGTGAGGGGTTACTTATAGAAGCAAAAATGAACCAAAGACAGCTGCATCGCCAAAGCCCACTCCAGCCTGGGTGACAGCTCACAAAAGCTGGGAACATGGAACACTGTGAAGGTCGGAGATTGTACTTCCCATGTGACTTTGTCCTCATATATAAACCTCTTTCAGGCAGCTCAGTGCTTATCTGCTTCTTCAAGGCAGCTTGGCTTGTCTGAGAGTGACTCTCAACAGTCTTGACTCTTTGGAGCTAGGAGTTAAGTGAGTCTGATCAGTTTAAGGGACTTCCTGAAGCTGTTGAGTTGTTTGCTTTAGCTTCCCTGCAGGAAGGAATGTTTCAACCTTGGAGGAAATTGTTACACAACAGTGTCACAACACCAAAAATGATTACTCCCTGAAAGGGACTGTAGACGGAAGAGGCAGGGTCCAGAGCCCCAGAGTGGAATCGGTGGGTTGATAGTGATGGGAAGGTGATGGGAGGTAGGGGAGATTGTATTCATGTGTGAAATTGTCAAAAATGATTGACTGATAAAGTTTTTAAAGATTTGAATACAAAGTACTTGAAAAAAATATGTAACATGCATCAATAGACTATATTTGATGTTATCTTTATTATTTGGAATCAGTAATGTCCATAATCTCTTGATTCCATTGTGCTTACTACTAGATATCACAGGTAAGCCTTACATCACAAAGGCGTTCATTACTCATTTAATTTTGGAGCATGTGACAGGTATGCTATGTGCACAAAGTGCTTTACACTTCTCTCACCTTCACAGTAGTCCTCCAAAATCAGCATTGTAATACCTGTTTTACCATCGAGAAAAAGTTGAGCAACTTCCCTGTGATAGGTGGTGAGCCTAGGAACTGTGAATTTACTTGGTTTAGCTTCTGCCGACTACAATGTACCACCTCTCTATAGTATTAAACTGTATGACTATGATTTCCTACTTTGGCACATTTTTTAGGTGATTTTTAATGTGTTTTTTTTGTTTTGTTTTTTTTTTCAGCTATATTGGGGATTGAACCCAGGCTAAGATGCTATAGAACTCTTTCCCCAGCCTTAGGAGAAATTTCAAATTCTTTTTTTTTTTTTTTTTTTTTTGGTTTTTCGAGACAGGGTTTCTCTGTGTAGCTTTGCGCCTTTCCTGGAACTCACTCGGGAGACCAGGCTGGCCTCGAACTCACAGAGATCCGCCTGGCTCTGCCTCCCTAGTGCTGGGATTAAAGGCGTGCACCACCACCGCCCGGCGAAATTTCAAATTCTTGATGGAAAAATATTAGATTATTTCATGAACTAGTTCCCTTACATTAATTTAATTTCTCTGTTTTCAGAGATGCATTTGCTTATGTCCAAGAAAGGAGATTTTGTATTAATCCTAATGCTGGATTTGTCCACCAACTCCAGGTAATGAACTATGTCTAGTCTCTTTAAGGATTAAAATGGCTTGTCTATATATCTTTGGTGTAGTATTTGGTGTAAATACTTGATATTACTATAATCTGACTAAATTGATGATTATTCCAATTTGCATCTTTACTTAAATGGTTTCTTTTGGTTTGGGTTTTTTGAGATAGGTTCTCTCTATTATGTAGCCCTGGCTGTCCTGGAAAACTCTATGTAGACCAGGCTGGCCTCGAACTTACAGAGATCTGCCTACCTCTGCCTTCCAAGGACTGGGATTAAAAGCATGTACCACTTCACTCATCCCTTAAAAGTATTTTTTTCTTAAACCAGCCCTGGTAGCTCATGTCTATAATCCCAGCACTCAAGAGACTGAGCCTAGAGGATTGTCATGAATCCCAGGCAAGCCTGGGCTGCAGCTGAAATTATCAAGAAAATGGGTTAAAAGTGTGTTGTTGAATACAAGGTAGAGGCCAGGCGGTGGTGGCCCACACCTTTAATCCCAGCTTTCAGGAGGTAGAGGCAGGCAGATCTCTGAGTTTGAGCCCAGCCTGGTCTACAGAGCAAGTTCTAGAACAGCCAGGGCCACATGGAGAAGGACTGGGGAGATGGCTCAGAAGGTTGAGGAGCTTACAGCAAAGAACCAGATTGTCCTCTGACCTCCACATACACTGCAAATGTGTTCCTTCTCCCAGTCAGTCAGTTTAAATGAGTAAATAAAAGCAAAGCAGAATGATATACAGGGTAGAAAATGCGTTAACCCCCGCCCTTTTTTTTTT